>PVJA010002950.1:28725-59491 GCA_004027025.1 Myocastor coypus | reverse complement strand
TTGTTTTATTTGTAGTTTTTCAGCTGTCTTAGAAATTGAATCTACTTGAATTCAATATTTTATATCTTCCCTGCTGTGGAATGACTGTGTTCTCCTACAATTCATGATGAAGCCCTGAGCCCTAATGTGGCTTTGTTTGGAAACAGTACCTTCAGGAAGTAATGAAAATTAAGTGAGGCCTGGGATCTTCATTCAATAGAATTAATGTTCTTGCAAGAAGAGATGTCAGAGAACTTGTTTTTTCTTTCTCATCCCCCAACTTTTTATGCAGTACAGAGGAGAGGCCAGGGGACACGGGAGTGTAACTGTCGAGGAGAGGCCAGGGGACGTGGGAGTGTAACTGTCATCAGGCTGTGGAAAGAAGCCTCATCAGTAACCAAGTTAGGCAGAAACTGGGTTTCAAATTTTGATCTTCAGAAGAGTGAAAAAAAAATTTCTATTTTTAAATTGCCCCATCTATGGTACTTTGTTATAGCAACCCTTGCTGACTAGTATACTGCCTTATGGGGAGTGATGTGTGTTTATCAGGAGGCCCAAGATGTGTGACTGCTGCTTTTTCAGTGACGTCGTTATCCATTGATCACTGCCAATATTCCAATAGGGTGCATACTGTGATAGTCTGCCACTGAGTCTTCATTTATTAGCTAAAATATATCAGTAAAGAAGCAGTAGTTCTCTGCTTGGCACTTTATTATGCAGAAAATTATGAAGTTGTATTTTTATTGAAAATTTTCGTACTTTAAGACAATGGGACAACTAATAGATTCATTTCTGACTCTTGGTATGACATTGGCAAACACTTTAAAGGGAATAAATAGTTGGGGCAGGTGGATCTTATAGAATTTTGTGCTCTACACCTTACTCAGACATTTATGCAAGAACTTTTGATATTACTTTAGAAGGAGAGATATTTAAAAAACAAGACTGGGCCATGAGGAACTGTTACTGCATTCTCAGGAATCTTTGTCTTATGCTTTATCAGTGAAAAGAACAACTTGAAAAAACCCAGAAAAACATGAATATTTTGCTTAATCTTAATTGAAGACTGAATAGTTAATCTTATCAATCTTATACCTGTATATGTATTACAAATGTATATTGCCTTAGAAAAATGTCATCTAAATCCAATTTATACGATCATTCAGACTTAAGAATGTCAGAATGCATTTCATACACTAGAAGAAACGTGACTGCTACCCATTCATCTCTATAACAAGTATGGGCAAACAGGCTGCATAAGTGTGAAAAGACTGCACGAAGACAGCTGTGTGCAAGCCAAGGAGAGAGGCATTTGGGAGGACCTATAGCTGGGGATACAATGATCATGTATTTTTTTTTCTTCAGAAAATTAATAGTATATTTATACAAAGGAATGGATTTGTAATTTAAAAGTTGTTTATAATATTCTACCATACATTCAAAAGATGTAAAATCTGTAAAGGCATCATTGAAAACTCTTTTTAAAATGTATTTGGCACAGGGTTTCTTCCTCTCTCTCTGTCTCTCTGTCTCTGTCTCTCTGTCTCTATCTCTCCGTCTCTCTGTCTCTCTCTCTCTCTCTCTCTCTCTCTCTTTCTCTCTCTCTCCCTCTCTCTCTCCCTAGGAGAACCAGGGACCAAACTCAGGACCTTGCATTTGCCAGGCAGGCACTTGTGTCCCTGAGCTATCTCCCTGGCCCCACCATAGGGTTTCACTATGCAGCTTGAACTTGTAGTGATCCTTCTGTTTTCAGCCTTCCTGGCTCTGGGATTATAGGCCCACACCTAAACTTGTACATGAACTCAGTGTGGCCAGGGGCAGTGCTGGTGCGACACATGGGACTGGAGGTGGAACCCTGATCCCTGACCTTGCCAAAGCAGGTGCTTAGTCTGCTGAGCTATCTCACCAGCCCTCTTAAACTTATTCTTGATCATGGTATTTCCTCTGCAAGGTAAGTACAGGGTAGTTTAATAGGCTGAGATGTAAAACTGGCAATGTTGGATCAACAGCTTTCAACATTGCCAGTTTCACCAGTAGCACACTGCAATTGTAGAACATTTGACTATGCATACAGCTATCTTTTCTTCGATCAAAGAGAAAAAATCTATTGCACCAATAACCATTAGAAAATTTATCATGTCTACACCCTGTGCCCTGTATAACTATAACAAGGACAATATGCATTGTATCAATTTTGGTGAATGTTCTACTAACATGTTTTGAAACTGTCACATTGTAATTTCTTATTAAAAGTAAAAAAACAAAAAAACCTTATTCTTGATAATGATGTTATCATTTCTATTTTAATCCAGTTGAGTTGGCTAGAAGAATATAGTTTTTATTTACAGTAAAAAAGGGAAAAAATAAATGAGATGGTCTTGCTGTTTTACACAGTATAACCATTCTGAAATTTTAATTAAGGTCCTTTAGATTTTCATTTAATTTGATTATTGATTGGGTTATATTTAAATTTATATCTTGTAATTTGTTTCTTTCCAATTTAAATATTTTTATTGAAGACATTGCATTTCCACTTATAGTACAGTGTGAAACGTTCTGTGTACATGATTCATTATTCAAGTATTGAGAATGCCCAATAATTTACTATAACAGCTCAACTTTAATAACTATCACAAAATTTGCTACGAATGTAGGTCCTTCAATTTTACTGGTGGTGGAAGAATGCTGTATCTGTTATTTAGGGTTGGCTTAATCAACCTCTTTAACAGTGAGCCCCAGGAAACACCACCATAGGGAGGAGCTCCTCCACCAGGGCAGACCCCAGGCATTCTTCCAGCCATGCCACCTGCACTCTGGCACAGCTTGGTGACGATGGGATGGCAGCCTTTCTCCAGCTCCTTCTGCTGAGGTTCAGATTCTTCTTTCTCTGCAGTCTGACTCTTATGCAGCCAGTTGATGACGTCATTACACTTGTCAACCATCTGCTGTCTATCTTCATCATTAATCTTGCTCTGAAGTTTCTCATCTTCCACAGTTGCTTTCATATTGAAAGTGTAGGACTCCGATGAATTATTTCTTTTTAATTCTGTCTCTTCCCTGTTTCTTATTTTCATTTTCTTTCAGACTAAGAAGCTTCTATGGTCTGATGTTATACCCTTTGCTAAACCTTTTGTTATTTACTGGTTGTTTAGCATTTAGCTATGGAGAGCCCTTCTGTGTTGGCTTTTATGCTTTTTGTTATATTCCAGCAGTTTTCTGAATATATCCTTAATTTCTGGCATCCAGTTGCATCATGAAGTCTCTCTCTAGCTATGAAATTTGTTTTGTGAAGGAGCTATTTTGTTTTGTGCTGGGAAATGGTGTAAAAACAGCATGTGCTTGAAAATTGTGTTTGTTTGTCTAGGGATGTCATAGCTTTGACACTCTCTTTATAGACAGAGCATAGAAATGTACATTTTTTAATTGCTATTGAGCACAAACTCTGACTTTGTAATGATTCCAGTGATTCTGAGCTCAAAGCAAAAGAAAGGCAAGAAAGCATCCCATGATATCTTTTTGTTGAATACTCTCACAGGGTACTCACATCAAAACACTTATCCCAAGACCATGGCAAAAGTGACACAAAGTAGTACACTTAATAGTTTTTCATAAATAGACCAAACAAGGTCCCTGTGAGACTCACTAAATGTGAAATATTCCCAAATAAGCAATAGCTAAGTATGATGTTATTATTTCTCCAATTGCAAATTTATTCTCTTTTCTTTAATTCTTTTTACTTGGAATGATTAAACACATGATTCTCACTATCCTTAATATATATATATATATATTTTGTCTTTTTTTGAGACAGGGTCTCACTATGCAGTTGAGGCTGGCCTTGAGCTCACTTTTGTAGCCCAGGCTGGTCTCGAACTCGCACTGATCCTCCTGCCTCAGCCTCCCGAGTTCTGGGATTATAGGCGTGCACCACCACGCCCGGCTCTTAATATATTTATGTATGTGCTTAACTTTAGAATATACACATAAAAGTTTCAGAACTACTAACAAATACACTTAAAATTCAAATTTATTAAAATGACTTCAAAATTTGTAATGACTTATTTTCAATTATATACTTAAAGTGAATGATCAAAGTATTATTTTTCAAAGTTTCTTTGGTTAATAGTTTTATTCCTCCTTCTTGTCTTTGTCATGGCTATGTTATCTGCTTGTGATACACTTGTCTTGTTTCTGTCTTTTCCATGTAGAGGTTCCTGAATCCAGGTTATTTATTTTTCAGTGTAATTTATTTTTCAGTGATATTTTCAGCTTGATATGGCCCTAAAAATCAGACCCAAAACCATTGCTCTCAGAACTGTTATCCCTGTTCTCCCACCTATTACAGTTGCTTATTTATTTATTTATTTATTTAATTTTACAGAAGGGTCTACAGGGTGTTCAGAGTCTCACTACAAGATCGGGCTCACCTCCTTACAGCCTCCCGAGAGCTGGGGTTACAGGCACATGCCACCACACCCAGTCTCAACTGCTGTCTTAGTGAGCCCTGGGTGGGGGGGTCTCAGTCCAATTGCTTTTCCATTTCTACTCCACTTCTGTTATATTTCCTGTGTTGCAGTTTTTATTTTCTTTCTTTTGGGTTTCTTCTTCGTCAAATGCAGAAAAAAAATCATGCATACTTTCCAATTTCCATTTCTTTACATGAGAGATAGCATAATAATTTGTACAGGCAGTGATTTGCATTTGCTTATTTATCTTTTTAAAGTTTGCAGTTCCACACCATTATAAATAAAGCCTTGTGCTCATTTTTTTGCATTATTGGACACATATCATGAGTGTCAATTCCTACAAGTAATAGTACAAGGTCAACCCCTATGATAAAGATAATTTTTACGCATTACAAATATCTATCAGTAAAAATGCATAATAAAATGCAAAGATATAACACTGCAAGATCAAGAGTTAAATGATGACATATTTCTACTGAGTGGAGCCACATTTCTATTCAGCAGAAATGGTATTCGTTGTATTTCCATAAGCAACATAGAAAAGTTCTGCCCTTGCCAAAGCAATGTAGTCAGGCTATTGAAGTTTTATCAGTTGGGAAAGATGATAAGATCATTTCACAGTATAATTTGAGTTTTTATTTTTCTAATTATGTTTAAAGTTAGATGCCTCTTGATGTTTAAGATCTACTTCCATTGGGAATTATTTGCCTATCCCTTCTACTTTTTAAATTATTCATGGAATTTTAATAACATGTTTTAGTGATTTCAGACCTTCACATCCCTTTCTCCAAATTTGTCATTTACCCTTGATTTTCCTCATTTTTGCACATGTTTTAAAATATTTTTGTAGAGTCAAGTACAAAATATTTGTTGGCCCAAAGTCACAATAATATACTTGGCACTTGACAGACAAAAAAAAAAGAGTAGGTACCCCAAAATATATTGGATAGAACACACTAGCGTATAACTATGTCAGAAAAATGTCTGACTGGGCAACTCCAATCTCTTCGTAATTCATGCCCCTTCTAATCTCTGGGTTATTCTGTCACTGACAAGTGAAAACTTCATTGAGTAATCACTTATATGGCAACATACTATTTATAGAACTGTGCTAAAAGATTCATAAGTCCCTAGAGCAAAACTTTTATGAGGAAAGAAAACTAATCCAGAATTTATGCTCTAATGAACAGCCAGTGAAATCAATATCTTTGGTTTATTTTCTCTACTCATAGGTTGAAAAGGTTCTCAATTCTGTATTATTTATGCCCCATTTTTATGTTCTTTGCACTTTATTATCTTAAAAGTCAACTTAAGAGAAAACATGACACCTCCATTTTATACTTAAAGTTGAAGAAGATGTAAGGAAAACATACAAGCCTTGCAATGGGGAATGTATTTGAACAGTGAGGTAACCTGTGTGTGTGTGTGTGTGTGTGTGTGTGTGTGTGTGTGTGTGTGTGTGTGTATAACCTGACCTTTCAGCATATGATGGTATTTTGTCTCTGCCTTTGTCTCTAGATAATAAAATGGTAAGCAAACAAAGCAGTAGGGAAGAGTGGCTGTAATGAAAGAAACCAAAGAAGACAGTAGAAAGTACAAAGATTATAAGCAACAACATATCCATTAAAGAGTATGAAAATACAAAATAGTGTATTGGTTTTTATCTTACATCTTCTCACATTTTATAAAATGGAAAATTATGCTCTAGTGCATGTATTGTTTTCTTCTCATAATTTTCATTTTCACATCATTTAAATGGCAAAATTCTTTATGAATATAATATATTTTATTTAATCTATATTAACTTATTCTATCATTTATTGTTGATAATAATCAATATGTGCTCTACCTCTATTCAAACTGGAAGAATTAAATTATTCAAGGGACAGAATTGACTGTTCAAAGCAGAAAAACTAAAAATTATTAAGTACTGAACCCACGCCCAACATGTGTATACATTTACTTATGTTCTACTTTTTGAAATAATGCAATGAGGTCAATACTTTATCTCCACTGTGTAAAATACAACACTCATGCACATGCTGAATTAACTTTCTCAAACAGCAAACAAATAGCAGAACTAAAATTGTAATGCAATTTTCCTGATTCCAAAGTAATAATAAATAATATTCATGGAGTTATTAGTGATCAAGTGTGTTCTTTGATTATTTGCTTTAGCCTAATTTGAAGGAGTAGAGAGGATTTCTTTTTTTAGTTCAGTTCGAGATATGACACAGATATCTCAAAATTTACATGCTTAAAACTGACCTGACCCTCCCTCTATTCTATTGGCAGTGTTACAGGTGTATCCTGTTGGTTGCCCAAGACACAGATCTCCATGTTATCCTGCACATTTCCCTTTGTTTCACACCTCAGAGCGTCTATAGCTGTGTTCTGATCACTTTATGTCATCTCCTCTAATATTACCATGGTCAGAGTCACTGTCATTTCCTAAGACTGTTGCAGTCATCACTCACCAGACTGTGTTTTTCTCAATGACTTCTCTCAATGTCATCCCACTGTTAGCTTATTCTTAACTCAGTACTGAAAATCCACTCTGTAAAATGTCAGATTATGTCACTTCGTTGGCCAATTCCAAGGTAGTGACACTGTTTCAGAGTAAAAGTCACATTTTTAAACCACTTTCAATTCTTACATGGCCTCTCGTCTTCCACTACTGCAAGCCTACTCAGTGGGCTCCAGACAGACTTTCCTCTTGCTCTGTCTTGAACATTGTAGGACCCATTATTCTTAGTGCTTTATCTATGGTTGTGTGCTTATCTTGAAATGTTTCTACTTCTTTTTTTTCTTTTCTTGTTTTAGAACTTTCGTTTGTTTGTTTGTTTATTTTTATGGCTGGCTCAGCCTTCCCTGAGGGCAGGGCTGATGCAGCATGTGGTGCCGGGGATCGAACTGCGGTCCCTGCAGCTGCCCCGGTGCTTTAGACCACTGAGCCATCCTGCTGGGCCCACTGTTTCTACTTCTGATAGCCAGGTAATAATACCTTCATTTTCTTTTCCATTCATGCTAAAATATATAATTCTCTATGAATTCAACGCATTACAATTTAACTATTTTAAAATTATTAAGCTCATGATAGAAAAAATTAACACTTGAAATGCAAAGATAAGTTAGGAAAAGTGAAGTTTTGATGCAACTTTTATGGCACATGACATAGTAAACTCCCATGAATAGGTAATGTGTTCTTTAGTTCAGAATGTTCTCCATAGACAAAAGGAGAAAATCTAAAGCATGGATCCAATAAATCATTTTGTTCCACTGCTTCTAACCTGTTATGCTCCTTGCTTGGCTGTCTTTCCCTCTTCCCTCCCACATAACTATTCTCCCCTCTCAATCCTGTCATGGGCCCTTCTCATAGCATAAATCTCCGTTAATGATGCCATCTGCTCCATTATTTCCAAGTGATATATGTAGAAATCAATTAAAATTTTAGTTCTTTCCTGAGGTCACACACATATAAAACTCTGTATGTCTAAATTCTTTCACATCTCACTTAAGTTATCACCATAACTGCAGATTTTTCTATCTATAACAATTGATCTCTCCTCTTTATGCTTGGCAGAAAGATCTTGCTAAAGTAGAAATCATATCGCACCTCGCATCTGCTTAAAGCCTTTCAACAACCGTGCTCTCGACATTATTAAAATCCAGCTTTTAAGCTGGGTGTCACGGGGTCCTTCATCGCATGGTTCCCCTCTAGACCCTGCCTTCACATTGACCTGAAATTATTGTTAATACTGACAACTATCAGACTTTGCAATCTTGATACCTTTGTACAATATCTTCTCCATCTCTGTAGTTTTGTTTGTGTTCCCACATAACTCATTAAAAATCTAGATATCTTTAAAGATGTGATAGCAGGACTTCAAATATGTATGCGCTGTACAGACTTTTCTTCTTGAATGCAGTTGATGTGCCGTTGCTGCCCAGTTGTTTCTTTTCTGCTTCTTCACTGGAATGTAAATTTCTTAGATGGCAAATTATCTTTTCCCCCATGCTGTTTTTAAAAGGAAGAAATAATACATATGTGAAATTATTCATTCTAGTGATTTTGTGGTTAGGCTTTCTGGTGCTCAGAAATGAATGCAGACCTGTGGGCGTGCTAGGTGTGTGTTTTCCCACTGACATGTCCTGTCTTCAGTGTTTTAATAGGGAACTTGGAAACTTAGTTTCAAATAACAGAGGAAGTCCAAGGCAATACATTTGCCACCAGGACCATAAGAACAACAAAAGGCCACTGGAAGGATAATTGATGAAATTTTTTCAGTATGAAAATATTTATAACATCAATTTTGTCATAAAAATGGGAGAAAATTCCATGAATACCTTGATAACCACTGTATAATATTCATTTGATGTGTAATATGGGAGAAATATAACCTCCAACCTATCATTTGTCAAATGTATAAAGTTCATGGTCTCATCATTGAGGATAAAAATCATAAACCAGGGAAAGAAGTTAGGAATATTTTATTAAAAATAAGGAGAAAATAACTTTTGAATTTCCAGGAGGGGTCCCAAAAGCATGTGGCCACTGAAGCCCTTTGTTGGGGAAAATTTGTAAACAAAATTACAACATGGTGCAATGTAGGTAAAACTACCATCAGTCCAGAGATTTACAATTACAGCTACTTAGCTAATATTGATTCAGTAGGGAAATGTAGCAAGGGTACATGGAAAGAAGAAAGCTTTGCGGTAAGGGATTGGTCCAGATAATTTGGTGACCTGGATGGGTGACTGATTCCTGTCTGGACTAAGTAGAACAGAGGATGCTAAATCAGCTCAAGTTATTGTTTATCCCTTAGGGAGGCACATGGGCCTGGCCATTCCATATTTCTTTTGAAGCCAGGGTTTCTTCCAGTACTCTTTTAACTACAGTTTTGTCTTTATTTTTTCTGTTTCCCTTGAGAGCCCAGTTCCTTTCCATGTATTAATTTCTATCTAAATTAGCTGCCTATAATATTTAGAAAATCACTGAAAAACAGGATATTTTCTACATTTGAGTGGTGATATTTTGGGCAGGTTCTTTTTTCTTTATTTTAATTATGTTTATGTCATTCATTTGATAAATAAAATTTTAAAATGCTTAAGAAAGCACCATAAAATATGGGCTTCATAAATATCAACAAAGTGTCCTTTGGTCTGTAAAGAGAAAATCTTCCCTTAATGCTAGGTCTGAAAAATTCTGCTACATGCCTAAAATTATGGGGAACTTGACTCGATAGTAGATTGATTTCTACATCTAAAATCTATAATGCCACAGAGTCCACAGTGAACTCCCTACAACCATATCAAGACAAGGGGGGAAATCAGTGGTGAAAATTTTGTTTGTAAAATGGGTTCATCCAGCATATCTGTTTCATATTTAACATGACTCTTAAGTATATCCTTCCTTCTTTTATTACCGTCAAAAGATGTTCGTACGGGAAATGTTTCTGAAATGCTGGCTAGGAAGATATTGACCGAGTCAGGTCGGCTCCACATCTGCAGCTCCTGTTTCTGCTGCCGTAGCCATTGAGCTTCTGCCCAAGATACAAGCAAAAACAGAGCTGGAAAAATTGCACATTTGGCAGTCATCCATGTGTTGAAATCCAATACACTGTCTAGAGAGGATAGGAAGCCAAAATGAACTGACACTGGTTTGTCATTGTATTTCATCAGTTCTTTTAGTGAATAAGAACTTTCTACAGTACCAAAGGAAAGCATTTGTTCACCAAATACTTCTGAAGAACCACTATGTGAGCTGTTTATTCAATATAGTGAAAAGCATATGAATTAATGACTGTTGACTATCATATGCACTGCAAACTGCTTCCTAATATTCAGCAAAGACCCCTTCCTGGGATGTCAAAGGTGATGCATTATTGAAAGTCTATTCTCCAAGATGATAAACCTGTTCTAGAGAAAGATAAATATGTTTTAATGTTACACTGCACTCTGAAGAACTCAGTGGTCCCAGAAGCAAGTGGGGCTCTAAGCAAAGCTTCATTTCCATGTGGGCTTTTTTATGCCTGTGTCTGAGTCCCCCCACAGAGCCATCTGGGCTTAGAGGTGCATGATGTGGGGGTTAAGGATAGGATGCTGGGATTAAGCGCATCTCATTCTGTGTGTGGGTCGCACCGCCCAAAGGCAGACACACTGGATGGAACATAAAGGGACAGAAAGAAACTGGTGCTGCTTGTGCCTGCTGACTTCTGCCTGCCCGGGTGACCCAGGGGCTGCTGCTCTGCCTCTGTAAGACCCTTCTGCCATGCCAACCTACACAGGAGTCAGATAACCAGGGACTGAAACATTTACAAACCGTGAGCTAAATAAACCTTTCCTCTTTTAATTTTGGGTGTTGGCTATTTCTACGAGTCATGAGAAAAGTAACTAACACACATTTGAATAGGAGGTTTGAGACTAAATATACATGCATCTGGATCCAGATTGTTTTTTAAAATCATCTTTCTTATTTTATTTTATTTATTTATTTATTTTTAAAGAATTACTTTTTTTTTTTTTTTTTTTTTTTTTTTTTTAAATTTTTTTTTTTTTTTTTTTTTTTTTTTTTTTGTTTCAGAACTTTTCTTTGTTTCTTTATTTATTTTTATGGTCGGCTCAGCCTGCCCTCAGGGCAGGGCTGGCACAGCATGTGATGCTGGGGATTGAACCGCAGTCCCTGCAGTCGCCCAAGCTTTCCTAAGCAGGAGCTTTAGACCACTGAGCCATCCTGCCGGGTCCTGATCTTTCTTATTTTAAAAAGAATAAACAGGGGCCCAGCAGGATGGCTCAGTGGTCTAAAGCACCTACAGGTGGCTGCAGGGACCGCAGTTCGATCCCCGGCACCACATGCTGCTCCCTTGGGGCGAGCTGAACCGGCCATAAAAATGAGTGAATAAACAAACAAAGGTTCTGAAACAAGAAAAAAATAAATAAAATAAAAAATTCTAAAAAAAAAAGGATAAACATTTTTTAAATCATTAAAAATGATACAGAATTCCAAAATAAGATGATAGCCAATAGTTGTTATATTGAATACTATAATTTTCAAATTTAAATTATCTTTCAATATAAATTTTAATAAATTTTTCCCAGAAATACTTTCCTACATCTAATGTTAGGTAATATTTTATACCTTACCTAAATTTTTATAATACAAATTTAATGCATTTTATACATTTATACCTTAGTATGTGTTGCTCATCACAGTTATTATAAAAGCTATGTCAGCCTTCAATGTGCTATATGTGAGTTGTTTCCTTACTCCTGCCTTGTCAGGCTAAAAAACCTTTTTTGTTTTTCAAAGATTCTTTATTGAGTCTCAATTTTAGCCCTTTACATTTCTCCAAGCTTGTTATACTTTAGGTTTTGCTGATGATCAACAGGATGGAGTGAGCTCATTAGAGTAATAATCAGAAAAGACAGGTCTGGAGCCAGGTTTGACACAAACATAATAAGATTTATTTTAAGATAACTTTAGAAAATAATCTGGACCAGACATATGTGTGTCTTAGTTACTTTTTACTCATTGCTGGAACAAAATACCTGACACCCAAAATAAAGGAAGGAAAGATTTGGCCAGTCAGCGGAAGTTTCAGTTCATACTCAGCTCGGTCTAAGGCAGAGTGGCACATGGCACAGAGACACCACTCACTGTGGTAGCAAAAAGCAAAAGAGTACCCAAAAAAGAGGAGTAACAGCAACAATGGCTACAGACAGCGAGTCTTTCTCTTCCTTATCTGCCCCAGGCTGGGCATAGTGCTCACACCCATAATTCTAGCACTAATCAGACCCATAATCCCAGCCTTGGATCATGAATTAATCACAAACTCATGAACCATGCCCCTGTGATTGCCTGAGGCTTTTTTGTGGGAGAGCAAATACACACAAACCATAACAGTATGAATGTATATTTAGTCTCAAACTTCCTATTCAAATGTCTTAGTTTCTTTGTTCATGGCTCTCATCAAAATACCCAATACCCAAAATTATAAAAGAGGGAAGGCTTCTTTAGCTCACAGTTTGTAGTGCTTTATTTCCATAGGGCAATTCAAAGTTTCTGTGGCCTTAGTTCTGAGTAGTGTACCTGTGGAAGACAGGTACATACACTTCTGTGGTTCTGTAACTCAAATTTCTGCAGAGTAAGAAATGTCATAGGGACTATGAACCTCCTGGATGGTAATTTCTAAAGTCAACAATGTAGCCCTTTCTCAACTAGTATTAAAATTCCCTCATGAAAAGCCAAAAAGCTCTGTGATGAAATAAAATTTTAAAGTTGTTATTGCCCCTAAAAGTGAAAAAGTGAAGTTCCAAATTCATACAAGGCATAATAAAAACTTAATTTTGGTTCAATTAATGGTTTGAATTGTGATTAGTTTTAAATGATTAATTTTAAAAAATTAAAGTAAAAGATGCATTGTAATTAATGCTTCTCATATTCTCTCTCACTTCTCACAGGGTCATTCTTCCTTTCTGAAGCAGTTCTGGAAGTCTTTCTTCTTGAGTTTATTTGCGCTATTATGATTGCCACCTTTTATGTTTCCTTTTACCTTCCTTTTCTTCTTTCTTTTTGTGAGACCAAACCTCCCTATGCAGCTCAAACTGGCTTTGAGCACACTTTGTAATCCTGGATGTTCTCAAACTCGGAATGACCTTCCTACCTTGGCCTCCTGAGTGCTGGGTTATGGGAATATGCCACCATGTACTTCTTTTTCTTGAATCAGTTCAGTCCATTCATAGCTGTTATGGTTTGTATCTAGTTGTCCCCTCAAAGCCTCACATAAATCATGGGACTGTCCAGTGCATGGCTTGAGGGGTGGGGCTTGAGGGGTGTGGCCAAGAGAGGCTCGAACAGTTAAACTGATAGCATGCATTAAACTGATAGCATGTGCTGTCAGAAGTCCTCCACTTCCCCACGTGGCAGTCTCTCAGAGGTATGGAGTGAATCATCCTGGACATGGCAGCATTGTATTAAGGTCTTGCTATGTAATTCCGGCTGCCTTAAATTATAAAACCTCCAGCCGGGCGTGGTGGTGCACGCCTGTAATCCCAGCACTTGGGAGGCTGAGGCAGGAGGATCGGTGCGAGTTCGAGACCAGCCTGGGCTACAAAAGTGAGCTCAAGGCCAGCCTCAACTGCATAGCGAGACCCTGTCTCCAAAAGACAAAAAAAAAAAAAAAAAAAAAAAAAAAAAATTATAAAACCTCCAGTAACTGTGAGCTAAATAAATCTTTCCTCCTCTAAACTTGCATGCCCAGTATTTGTCCCCGCAATGAGAGAGAAGTAACTAAGACAGAATTTAGTACCAGAAGAGTGGGATCATTCTGTGGCTAAACCTGACTGTAGATTACAAGCTTTTGGGAATGGCTTAGGAAGAGATAGGAAAGCTTTGGAGGTGCTATTCGCAAGAGAAGCACTGGAAGAGCTTCAGTCTTTCTGGAGGGGAGATTCTTTTAAGAGCTAATACCAGAAAACTGATAGGAACCCTGCCTATAAAGACCAGCCTGTGGAGGTTTCTGCAGGGAAGAAGTACAGCATTGTTTGTTGGACTCCAGATGATTTGTGTTTTGGCTTGGCAGAAAGTCTAGCTGAATTTTGCCCATGTCCAGAAACTTTGTGTGAAACTGAAATTCCACATGGAGGGCTAATTAATCTTTCAAAGGAAATTGCAAAGCAGTCAAATGTTGGAGCAGTGGCATGGTTATTGCTGGTGACTCTTAGTCAAATATATTTTGAGAGTAAGGGACAAAGAGCCCAGCAGAATGATTTAAAATGTTGTGAGCTTGGCCAAAAAGAGAGCACCAAGAAGGCTGTGGACTGCAAAGGTAGAGATGAGATCTCCATTGCCCAGGAGGAACAAGAGAATAGAAAAGATGCTTTGACAACATCAGAGAAGGTGAAAGGTTCTCCTGCCCTTTGCAATGTTGGAATCACAAAGGTGAGGGACTTTGCTTTGAAGAGAAAGCTGTGGAGCCCCATGTTCCAGAATGAAGGTGGTCATCATACCAGGTTCCAGAATGGAGGTGGCAGCCACACCAGTCTACAGAATGGCACCAGAATAGAGATTTTGTTCTTTGGAATCAGGATCAGAGTGTTCAGCAATCCAGGTACTCAACCACTATAGCCAAGAGAGAGAAAGGCCTGGCTACTGCTCCAGCTGGCAGCAGAGCTTGACATCCTCCACATGGCATTGGTTTTAGGTGCATGTAGAATGGAGGAGTTCCAAGGTTAAGAAGGCTTCCACCTCAATTTCAAAAGAAGGCCTGGGAGGTCAGGGAGTCTGTCCTGGGGAGGGCAGTTTGTGAAGCTCTGAGTGAGAAACCTACTCCGTGGAAAACCCATAAGTTTGGAAAAGCCAGGAATATGGATTATCTGAGGAAAAATTCAAGGAGGGAGCAAAGCCAGCCTAAGAGAGAAGCTATGGGAGCTACCACCAAGAGTGTTATGGGGCTGGAGCTACGTGGAGCTCACGATCTACCGTAGATTGATTCAGATGATCCACATAGAACTATAAAAATTAATGTTTTTCTTGCTGGATTTTGGACTTGTTTTGGCCCCACTGGTTTGTATCTTTTTGTGTATACCTTTTGGAATGGCAATGTTTATCTTGTGCTGGTGAATGTTGGATGTATTTAATTTTCTATTTGTAAAGTGGCTCACAGATGAGAGTTTGCCTTGGATCTTGGAAGAAACTTGAGACTTGTACGTTTCAGCAATGCTGAAACTGCTGGGACTTTGGCAATTCTTAGAGATGGCCTAAAATGCCTTCTGCAGAAAGGGATGTACATGAGACTTTGGGGGTCCAAGGGCGGAATGTTATGGTTTGGATCTAGTTGTCCCTACAAAGTCTCATGTAAATCATGGTGCTTGCAAGCACGTGGCTTGAGGGGCAGGGCCAAAGGACCAGGGCAAGGCTTGTGGGGCATGGCAAAGAGAGGCACAAACTGTTAAACTAAAAGCACAGGCTATAAAAGGTTTCCCCTCCCCACCAGGTAGCGGTCTCTGTTGCAGGTATGGGGCAGATAATCCTGGACATGGCAGTGCCCCAGCCCCTCATCCAGACCCTGTAGATCAGGGCAGTGTCTTGAAACCTCCATTAACTGAGAGCTAAATAAACCTTTCCTGCCCTAAGATTGTGTGACCGGTATTTGTCCCAACAATGAAAGAAAAGTAACTAAGATAGCTGTTTTGACTTTGTGGAAGAGAAGATTTTAACAGTTGCATTCTGCCAGAAGTGATTTAAAAAGGTAGCTAGGAAGCACTGTAAAGTTTTTATGGTATTGTGCAGCAATATTCCTTCTATGTTTTTTCATATTTCGTACAGAAACTCATGAAAAGGAACTTCAGAAAGTTGCAAGAATGAGGGGCTAGGTGTGTTCAAAGGAAGAATTACCATTTTGAAGAGAAATTGTCTTTTAATTTAATAAGTTTTTTATTTTTTAAAGAGAATAAAAATAGTAAAAAAAAAACTAGAAATGGCGCAGAATTTTGATAAAACATGATCACAAACAATGGTTGTTAACATTACATATTGTTGTCTTCAAATTAGTTGTTTAGGTTAGCAGACTAATGCAACATGCAAATTGCTCAAAAAATTAAAAAGAAGAAAAAGAAATTTAAGCATTAACTACTCTCTTCAATAAACCAATAGAAGCCAACAGTTCAATTATCTAGTCCAACCTATGTATATACAAATATATATTTCTTTCTTTCTTTCTTTCTTTCTTTCTTTCTTTCTTTCTTTCTTTCTTTCTCTCTTTCTTTCTTCTTTCTTCTTTCTTTCTTAGTTTCTTTCTCTCTTGCTTGCTTTTCTCCTTTCTCTCATTCCAGTTTCTCTTTCCTATTGAGCAGTTGTTTTTCCTTTTCACTATGCCTATTGTACCTTTTATGTACTCTTTCAGTTTCTCACACTAGGGAGACTATACAAAGTTTATATATGTGAGTCTGATTTTATTTATGAGTTTCATCCATTTACCTATGAAAGTCTCTGGTTTATTTTTCTTTATAGCTGAGTAATACTCTATTGTATAAAAATAACAAATCTTTTTTTATCAATTGCTCAGTTGATGGGTATTTGGGTTGTTTCCAAGATATAATTATTACAAATTGCTCTGATATAAATATGGGGGCACATATATTGTTGTGCTGTGATGTTTTCAGTTTTGATGGAAAAAAGACCCAGGATGAGAATAGCCAGGTTGAGTTAGACTAGCCTTCATTTTCTGAGGAGTCTTCACACTGATTTTGATGATAGCACCAGTCTACACTCCCACCAACATTAGAGAAGTGTTTCTTTCTCCTCAGCCCCTCCAGTATGTTTTTGATTGACTTCTTTACGATAGCCACTTTTTGTCAGTGCTGTTTTAATAAGCATTTCTGAAATGACCAATGACATTTTCATATATTTATTGCCATTTGTATTTCTTTATCTGAGATGTCAATTTTTTTTTGACTGAATGTTTGAAATTTGAGGACCTGATTTTTAAAAATTCTTTATATGTTCTAGATAGAGGTCCTTGGTCTGAGGGACAGTTAGCTGTTTTTATTTCCCAATTGTTAGTAATTTCTTTTGAAGTGCAAAAAATTCAAAAAATGATATCCCAATAGTTGATTCTTTGATATATTTCCTGTACAATATGGTTTTTGTTCATGAACTTTCTGCCCATCCCATATTTTTTGTTTGTTTGTTTTGTTTGTCTTTTTTTTTTTTTTGAGACAGGGTCTCACTATGCAGTTCAAGCTGGCCCTGAGCTCACTTTTGTAGCCCAGGCTGGTCTCGAACTCGCACTGATCCTCCTGCCTCAGCCTCCCAAGTGCTGGGATTACAGGTGTGCGCCACCACGTCCGGCTTGCCCATCCCATATGTCTTCAAGATTTCCACCCACTTTCTCCGGTAGTAGATCTAGTGTTTATGCTTCAACATTTAAACCTTTGATTTATTTTAACTTTAGTTCATGGTGATAAACATGCATGTGATTTTAGTCTTTGACATGTGAAAAGTCAGTTTTTCTAACTTTATTTAATAAAGAGATATTTTTCTTCCAGTGAATATGTTTGGCCTCTTTGGCTAAGATAAGATGGAAAAGTGTATTTGTAGTTGTGTTTTCATCTTCTAATCCATTCCATGAACCTCAAAATATTTTTTGCTTTTCTTTTTTTTTTTTTTTTCTTACCAGTGCCATGCTGATTTCATCAAAGTTGTTTTGTAGTATAATTTCAAGTCAGGGATTATGATTCCTCTTGCTTTTCCTATGATTGCTTTTGCTATTCTAGGACTCTTTCAGTAAGTGAAGTTTAGGAGTATTTTGTCTAGCTCTGTGAGGTATATTTTTTGAGGTATATTAATGGTATTTACAGATTACCAATTTCTTATTAAAGACATTTAGTTCTATCAAAAAGCTCCATAAAATAAAAAATAATTTAAACATTGACTACATATTTTGATCACTTCTTATACAATGCACTATAAATCCTCTAAATTAGTTTGAGAATTTTAGCAGATTGCAAGAGAACTAAGATAATACTTGGCACCTATGCATATTCCACAAATGCTTCCTCAACATGTTGGGCAGTCCATAGAGGAACAGAAATAAGACAGAGCTAGCAGAAAAAAAATCTTATGAGGAGCTGGACATAACAGATATTTCTGCTCATATATATTTTCCAGTGACTTATAAAGACTGTAAGTAATGAATAAAGAAAAGAAATAAAAACTGTACATTTTAGGTGAAAAGTTCGTACAGGTTCAAATTTTATTGGAGAAAGACCTTATTCTACTTATCCCCAAAGGCACACTAAATAAAGATTTCTACTAAAAATGAATTGTCATAGCAAAATAACCACGAGAGAATACTATAAGACACATGGAGACAAATATATATCATCTAGATTAGGATACTTTTTTGTGTTTTAAAGATCTGTGTCTCCCCAAAATGGGTGATTCTGGAGGACATTGTGCTAAATGAAATAAGACAGACTTAATACAAATACGATCTCATCTATTTGTGGAATTAATAAGTTCAAAAATGATATAAAACTTGAGAATAGAAGAGTGGTTACCAGAGTCAGGGACGGTGAAAAAACAGATATAGGTGAAAGGTTAAAAACCTAAGGTGATATAGAATGAGTCTAAACTTCTGTATTACAGTTAAAAAATATTGTGTTGGGCTGGTGACATGGCTCAGCAGTCTAATGCACCTGACTAGGAAAGTTTAGGCAACCGCAGGGACTGCAATTCTATCCCCAGCACCACATGCTGCACCAGCCCAACCCCCATGGCAGGCTGAGCCAGCCATAACACAAATAAATAAGTAAGGCTTAAAAAATAAAATAAAAGTAAAAATAATATTGCATTACCTATTTAAAAGTTACAAAAATAATAGTTTTAGATGCTCTTATACACCATTGTGGTCCAAAAAAGAAAGTTAATTTGCTTGCCAGTAGAGATTGATACATGAGGTGATCAACAAATACAGTGTATGTTTACGCTTAAAAATGTGTAATAATGAAAGATACACAAACATTCATGGACCTCAGAATACTACTACCTCCTTCAAACATGCAGGACTCATCCCATCATTTTTGCCATTTTCTGATGCAGCTCTGGAAGTTCCTTTTCATATGTATCTTGATGTAATATGATCAAAAACACAGAAAGGGCTCCTGTTCCAACAGAAAGACAGGCTTATGAAAATATTACGGTGTTTCTTCATTAAATTTATGATGAGATCTGCCACTATGTGACCTCTGTTCCTTTCCCAAAGTCAAAATGACCAACAAATAAAGGGATTCTCAAATTTCTAGCTTCAAGGAAATTGCGCATGCACACACACACACACACACACACACACACACACACACACAACCTGTCATGCAAGTGCAGACCAAATATACCACTCTGGTGTTACTACTTCCAGTCATGGGATGATTTTGTGATGATCATTCAGTCATCCCACATATGGGAAACTATAAGACCTATCTTAATAATATCAGAGAAATAAAACAGTAATATCATTTTTTATTTTGGACAAAGAATGCCATTCTTGTAAAGTTTCACTCAACAAACCTCAGGCCAAATCAGGACATCACAATAGTGATATAGAGAGGAGCAAAGAGACTCCCAGAACTGCTTCAGAAAGTGGAAAGAGCAATGGTTAAGGATATCTGAAGTGGGATGAGTATTTTGATAGAAATGATGACAACCAATCTCTTATTTAATAATTTTATAAAAAATATTAAACATAAAATAAAGTACATATGTAAAATATGTGTCTTTGGAAATATCATAGCATTATCATTTTGAAGATTTTACCAAGCTGGATTCAGGTAGGCCATAAGTGCACAAGATTATAGGAATTTGCTAACTGGTAGTTAAACAAGTGTAACATGACTGGAATAGGATTTTGTGACGAAGTTAAAAACTCATTTTTTATATGCAACTGGTTTTCTCTGCATTGATACCAAGAGTGTTAGAAATAGCTGTGTAAATCTGGAAATTAGGCAGAAGACTTTCCATCAGAATCCTGATTTGGCCTGAGATGTTTTGAGTGAAACTTTAAAAGAATGACATTCGTTGTCCAACATATGAAATGCTATTACTTTTTATTTCTCTGATATTATTAAAGTAAATCTCATAGTTCCTCACATGTGGGATGACTGAATGCTCATCACAGAACCATTTCATGACAAGCAGCAGTAATGTCAGATTGATATATCTGGTCTGCACTTGCATGACAGTTTTCTTTCTTTCTTTCTTTCTTTCTTTCTTTCTTTCTTTCTTTCTTTCTTTCTTTCTTTCTTTCTTTCTTTCTTTCTTTCTTTCTTTTTTTTTTTGAGCTTTCCTTGATGCTAGAAATGCCCTGTAGATTTCTTTTATCCCTATCAATGTTGAGCATAACATATTCAATGAACTATGATCAAACAAATCACAAGCATAAAAGGAAGTAAAATGGAAAGAAATTTATAAGCCTATATAGAAATGCAACTACAGTGTATATGTTTATGACTTGTCAAGGCACATTTTAGGTATGTTCAAAGACCATGTGGTTTATAGTTCAGTGAAGTGGGGAAACAACTTTGGAGACCCATGTCTTTCAAAATCAGAGTATCATTTAACTAGGATTAGCAGAGAAAAAAACATCAAAATGTTACAGAGCTGCTCTATGTTATCACTCAGTATTTTCAGGATGTCCTTAAGGGTTGGAAAAGATTTATACGAAATTGTAAGAGCTCTCTGACATTTACTTCCTTCAGCACGGGCTGGCTAGAAGGGATCATGTCTATTTTCATTTCTTGGCTCCTGTTACCTGTCTCTTATGTGTATGTCTTTGCTAAAAGATATTCAAATACATCTAGATATAAAGGACAGGTATATAGCAAAACAATATTCAATATCAGAACACTGGAGCCAGACTGCCTGGTTTTGAATTCCACCTCTGCCACTTACTGGTGATGTAGCCTGTCATAAATTATTTAAACTTGTTTAAATTCCAGTTTTCCCATCAATAAAACTGAACCATTGGCTTCAGCAAGGTCTTTAGAATATCCTTTACTGTTAGATAGTGCTTTCATTCATTTTATGTTCTCATTGCGTGCACATAATTACCTTCTAAAGACCCTTTTAAAAATAACCCTCAAAATGTTGAAAAGGTATAAAGTCAACCTCTCAACTTTGTGGAAGCGAGATTATGCAAGGTCCAGTTTTTTTTTTTTTTTTTTTTTTAAACCTGAACCCATTTAGTGTCAGAAAAGGTAAGATACTACAGGAATACATAAAATACGGTTTTCTCTGCACTAAGAAACAGATAATTGGAATTCAGAATATGAATTTTTATCACCCAGCAACACCAATGTACTCATAATATCTTAAACAAATTATTTGAGAAGCCTGGTACATTAAGGCCATTTGAAAGTATGTTCACCTTCAAGGAACATTATGAGAATTTTATTGAATATATGACATTTATCATTGCATAAAGCTTTAGAATTTTATGTTAGAAATATGAAAACCTTTCCCTGATGATTAGACAAATGAAAAAAATAGCCAGCAGTTTTAGAAGGCATGATACATAAATTCACCAGGTCATTGAAGAGCAGTGGCTGTCTGTCTGTACTTATCAGTTACAAATCCTCTTGGATGAGAGAATCTTTTCTTGTGAATCACACAGAATCCTCACTCTGGCATTAAAGCTATGCAAATTAAAACTCAGAAAGGTGTGCCCCACTAATTGCCACCGTTGTAGGCTTTTGGTGTTTGGTACAACATGATTACTGCTTTGCTTAGTTGTATAATTATATGTTTTCCATATTGTAATTTCAGACTTTATCGAGTAAAATTACACGTAAACAAACATAGCACATTCATCCTTCAGGCACAAGGATGAGTGAGAACAACAAAGGATTCAGAAGATTTCTATGGACCCCTGAGGTGGTAAAGAGAAAATCTAGAGCAAAATGATTTTTGCCTTTCTATAAATGACTAGCTTGGCATAGCAATTCTTAGGCTCCTGCCTTGGAAATGTAACAAAGCTTTCCAACATTTTTTGTCTATTACCTGTGCTTACTAGGTCTTCAATGGCCCGTTTTCTGATTGTAGAACAGTAGATGAGAAAAATAACAATGCTAGGAAAAAACCATGAGGAAGCAATAAGAAATCTGAAAAGAGCTCTAGGGTATTTGAGATTATCAGATCATTTGATTATAATATTTAAACTCCTAGTAGAAACTCATTTAGTTTTTCTTCTAAACTTGAAAAAATATATAACAGAAAATTGAATTCTAGGCTGAGCCAAATCAATGACCCATCCTGGAACTTTGTTTCTATACATATGTTTAGGTACATATTAATATTTTATGGGAAGAACTTCTTTTGCCTCAGTCAGAAAACTACTATTTGCACAGGGTATAGATATATTTCAAGTATGTTATTTCTCTCTAATAATTGATTATTGTACTAAAATATTTCTAAATCTTGGTCTTTTTATTACTTCAAATAAGAAATTTCAAAACAATTAGTAGGACAGCCACAATAATTAATACGATACATATCATTGTCTTCATACTGGTTGTTCAGAATTCAAGATACAGACTAGATAGCTTTTCTAAGAACTATTGGTACAAATATTTCTTCTCATTGAACCAAGAGAAAGTAGTTGTATACATAGTCCAATATTCTATAATAGTGGTGGGCTATCAGCAGAACTGGCAAAGTCAGAAGCTGTTGACTTGAGACTTTTATTGATCAGCATACTAACATGGTTTTACTGTTTATTATGCCTTGTGGTTAACTTTTCTGCTGGGTGGCTAAGGCCAAGTTAAAGCAAAACCTACATAACAAAACATGTAACTTTTGTATCTGACAAGATTAGTCAAATCTCTTCAGGGTTTATTTTGAAACCATGTACAGCGTTTTGTAGAACTTTTGTCAGTGTCAGATACCTGCATGAAACTCGGCTATTGCTTGACCAGTTTACTTTCTGTGAGAGACTGAGAGGATATTTTTTCTCTAGGTGACTCTCCTTAGGCACACTATACATCATTGATCCCTTTCCTCTGTGGCCCCATAATCTCCTTGAACAGAAAATTTGGGACACCACTGAGTTATAGGATGTTACAGCACAGGTTCTCTCAAGTCCTCAGTCCTCACTTACCTTGAAGATCTAGGGCCAAAATATTGACCATCTTGTAGCCTTTCTTTTTCTCTAAATTTTTTGTCTGACAACTTAAGTTGTTAATCCTCCAGAAGAGAAGCTTCGTGATACTATTACTCTATAACATAGGTAGTTGAGCTTAACATCACTGTCTTTCTGAATATCAAACACCTTAGACTTAACATAGAATCAGTATTTTCCATCAATCATGGACATTCTAATAAATCCCTATTGAATATGATAAAATAGTTCCATACTTTTACACAGAAATTTAGAAATTGAAGCATATACAAAATTGTAACAGGTCAATCCTATGGCATTTTTCCTTTTCTCTTATTGTCTTTTACTACCATTTTTCGTTTCCTTTAAAATGAAAATTTACTTCTAAGAGAGTATAGCAATAATAGAAATTACCATACAAGCAGCACACATCTATAAGACCAGAATGACAGGCATTACAAACATGGTTTTAGTATTACACATTGCTATTGTCAGTGTCAAAAACCTATTGGGGATTCTTAGAATCATTGTCTAATTCATCCTGTGTACATAAGTGCATGGTTTTGCCCCTGCCATGTTTCCTAAGTTTTTCTACTTGCTGTCTCTTCATTGCGTAGCACTTAAGTTTTTATTTCATTATAGTTGTGTTATGTATTTCAATTTTTATTTCTTCTTTTAAGATCTTACACTAGGGAGACTATGATTTAAATATGCAGGACTGGTTTATTTCACTTATGAGTATATCTTCAAGATATTTCCACTTTATATATGAAGTTTTCTACTTTATCATTCTTTATAGCTGAGTAATATTCCATTTTAGAAAATTCCACATCTTTTTCAACCATTCTTCAAATGATGGGCATTTTGGTTGTTTCCAAGATTTGCTATCACAAATTGTGATGCTATAAATGTAGGTGGACAAACATCACTGTGATATCGTGTTTTCAGTTCTGGAAAAATTCCCTTTAGTGGGATAGCTGGATTGAATGGGATTTCAAGTTCTAGTGCTTTAAGGAGCCTTCACACTGCTTTCCATAATGGTTACGCCAGTCTGCATTCCTACCAGCAATGGAGAAGTGTTCCTTTTTCCCCACAGTCTCTCCAACATATGTTGTTGGTTGATTTATGATAGACATTCTTTCTGGGGCGAGATGGTATCTAAGTATTGTTTTAATTTGCATTAGATGGATGGCTAGTGATGTTTCTTCCTCTAAGAAGTGTGTGTTCATCTTGCATGCCCATTTCTGGCTGGGTCTTTGAATTGTGGAACCCTAATGGTTTTAGTTCTTTATAAATTCTAGATAGAAGACCTTTGTCTGAATACTTATTAGTTAAACTTTTTTTCAAAAGTTTTCGGTTGTCTTTTCACTCATTTGATAATTTCTTTTGATGTGCAAAGGCTTATCAGCTGAAGGAGGTCCCTGGTGTTGATTATTTTATGTGTTACTTGTGCATTTTGATTTTTGTCCATGAACTCATTGCCTGTACCGATATCTTCAAAATTTCCTCTAACTTTCTCTTCCAGGATATTTAGTGTTTCTATTTTATTTATTTATTTATTTATTTATTTATTTATTTATTTATTTATTTATTTATTTTTTTGAGACAGGGTCTCACTGTGCAGTTCAGGCTGGCTTTGAGCTCACTTTTGTAGCCCAGGCTGGTCTCGAACTCACAACGATCCTCCTGCCTCAGCCTCCCAAGTGCTGGGATTACAGGCGTGAGCCACCACGCCCGGCTAGTGTTTCTATTTTAATATTTAGATCTTTAGTCCATTTTGACTTTAGTTTAGTGCATGGTAATAGACCTCGGTCATCTTTTAGTTTTCAGCATGTAGACAGCTAGTTTTTCCAGCACCATTTGTTAAAGACTATCTTTCTTCCAGTAAGCATGTTAAGCCCCTTTGTTGAAGGTGGCTGACTGTGACATTTGCTTCTCCATCTTATAATCTATTGATCCTAGTATCTATTTGTTTTTTTTTTGTTGTTGTTGTTGTTGTTTTTTTTTTTTTTTTTTTTTTTTTTTTTTTTTTTTTTTTTTTTTTTTTTTTTTTTTTTTTTTTTTTTTTTTTTTTTTTTTTTTTTTTTTTTTTTTTTTTTTTTTTTTTTTTTTTTTTTTTTTTTTTTTTTTTTTTTTTTTTTTTTTTTTTTTTTTTTTTTTTTTGCCAATCCCATGCTGATTTTATCACTGTGGCGTTGTAGTATAATTTTAGATCAGGAATTGTAGTGCCTCCTGATATATCTTTGCTGCTCAGGAATGTATTTGCTATTCTCTGTCTTTTCTGTTTCCAAATAAATTTTAGGGATGATTTTTCAAGGTCTGTGAGGTATGTTGTTGGTATTTTGATAGGGATTGCATTAAATCTGCATAAAAACTTAGGGAGCACAGCCATCTTCACAATGTTGGTTCTTCCTATCCAATAGCAGGGAATATCTTTCCATTTTCTGATATCATCTAGGATCTTTTTTTCCAGGGTACTGCACTTTTCATTAAAAATATTTTTTACTTCTTTATTTAGATTAATCCCTAAGTATTTCATTTTCTTTGGTGCTATTGTAAAAGGTATTGTTTCTCTAATTTATCTCTCAGTGTGTTTGTTGTCTCTATAGAGGAATGTTATTGACTTCTGTGTGTTGACTGTGTACTCTGCTATCCTACTGAATTTGCATATTTTTTCTAGTAGCTTCTTGGTGGATGACTATCGTGTTATTTGCAAATAATGAAGCTTGCCTTTTTCTTTACCTATTCTTATTCCTTTTATTTCTCTCTCTTTTCTAATGTCTATAGCTAAGGATTCCAGAACTATACTGAATAGGACTGGTGATATAGGACATCTTTGTCTTGTACCAGATCTGAGAGTGAAAGACTTCAGTTTTTCTCCATTTAGAATTATATTAGCCATTGGATTGTCATAGATGGCTTTTATCAGTTTGAGGTAGAGGCCATCTATTCCAATTTTGTGCAGTACTTTGAAAATGAATGAGTGTTGAACTTTGTCAAAAACCCTTTCTGTATCAATTGGGACTATGATGTAGTTTTTGGGTTTGGCTCTATGGATATAGTGCATTACATTTATAGATTTGCTTATAGTTAACCATTCTTGCATTCCTTAGATGAAACCTACCTGGTCACACTGCACAATCTTTTTAATGTTTTGTTGTATTCTACTTGTGAGGATTTTATTAAGGATTTTGCATGTATGTCCATTAGAGAGACTGGCATGTAGTTCTCTTTTTTAGTTACATCTTTCTCTGGATTTGGTATCATGGCTCCAGGAATGATTTGGGACTCTTGCTTCCTTTTCAATCTTATTGATGAGTTTGAGGAGTATTGAAAGTATAACTCCCATGAATTCTTGTAGAATTCAGTGGTGAATCCATCAGGACCTGGACATTTCTATGTCAGTAGATATTTTGTTACTACTTTTTTTTTCATTTCATTGGCTGTTACTGGGTTATTGAGAGTTCTTGTATCTTCTTAATTCGGCTTTGGTAAATTGTAGCTTTCTACAAATCTGTCTATTTTATTTCTGTTTTCAATGCTGTGAGAGTAAATATTCTCAAAGCAGCTAGTCATGAACTGCTGAATCTCTACTCAGTCTGTGGTAATGTCACCCTTTCCATTCCTTATTGTTCGAATTTAGGTTTTTCTTTCATCTTTTGATGAGGTTAGCCAGGGCTGATCAACTTTATTTAGTCTTTGAAAGAACCAGCTTTTTGATTCTTTGTATTTTTTTTTTGTCTCTATTGAATTTAATTTCTTCTGTAATATTTATAATTTCCTCCCATCTTTGGGCTTTGGGTTTGGTTTGCTCTTCCTTATCAAGACAATTTAGGTGTAGCATTAGGCTATTCACTTGTTCCCATTCTGTTTTCTTAATGTGTGAGTTCAGAGCTATAAATTTACCTCTAAGAACTGCCTTAATTTCATCCCATAAATTCCTGTAGATTGTGTTTGAATTTTCATCAAATTGTAGATATTGTTTAATTTCTTGTTTAATTTCATCAGTAACCCAGTGGCTGCTGAGAAGGTATTGTTTAATTACCATGTATTTCTGGGGTTATTTTGATTTATTTTGTCATTTATTTCCAGTTTTGTTGCACTATGGTCAGATAATATGCATTGGATAATTTCTGTTTTCTTGAATATACTTTAGCATGTCTTATGGACTAGTATGTAGTATATTTTAGAAACCATTCCATGTTCAGCTAAAAAAAAACATATATTCAGAAGTGGTTGGGTGAAACTCTTTGTGTATGTATATTAAGTCCAGTTTTTCCATGTTCTCATTCAAATCTACTACTTCTCTGTGAGACTTTGTCTGCTTGACCTATCTTTTTGGCATAAAGGGTTGATGAGATCTCCTGTTAAGATTGTGGTATTGCATATTAGATTTTTCCCTGTCTATTAAGGTTTGTCTTATATATCTTGGTACTCCTTTGTTAGGTGCATACATATTTAAGAGTGTCACCTCTTTGTCTTGAATTTTTCCCTTAACCAGTATGTACTGGCCTTGTTTATTTCGCTTGATCAATCTTTGTTTGAACTTCAAACTGTCTGCAAACAGAATTGCTACGCTTGGTTTTTTCTGAGGTGCTAGGTCATAGAATATTGTGTTCCATCCTTTGACTTTCAGCCTATGAATTTCTTTATGAGTTAAGCGTGTTTCTTGTACACAGAGTATAGTTGGATTTTTCTTCTTAATTCACTGTGCCAGTCTATTTCTTTTAATTAGAGAATTAAGTCCATTTACATTGACGGTTATAATTGAAATGTATTCACTTATGATTGACATGACTTTCACATAGTATTGTTTACCCCTTTTTCTCCTGTGTTTAATTGGTTGCCTTATTTGGAGGGTTCTTTCTGTTCTCATGCATGGAGTTTGGGTCATTTTTGGTCCCTTTCTAAAGTATTTTTTGGTATTCAGTGTAGAGTTGGCTTTCACATCATGAAATTCTTTAGTTGTTCCTTTTCATGGAAGTATTTCACTTCTTCCTTATACTTGAAAGAGAGCTTTGCTGGGTATAGCATTATGGGTTAGAATTTGTTTTCATGGAGGACTTAAAGCACTCTGCTTATGCTCTTCTTGACTCCATGGTTTGTGAAGAGAAATCTTCCATTATTCTGACGGGCTTTCCTTTAAATGTGATCTGCTTCTTTTCTCTAGTGGCTTTTAGCATATTATTCTTCTGATGGATTTTGTGATCTTCACTATTTTATGTCTGCATGTGTTTTTAGCCATGTTGATGACATTTGGAGTTCTGTATGCTTCAGTTAGGTGGATCCCAGACTTTTTTTTCTCATATTTGGGATATTTTTCTGCCAATACTTCTGCTGCTACTCTTTTTATATCATTTGTATTGACTCCTTCTTTCTTGTTGAGTCCTATTAGTCTCATGTTGTTCATCTTTACATCATCTTTCAGATGTTGAATTATTTTTTCCTACATCCTAGTTATTTTTTAAGAGAACCTTTCTTACCTTTTCACTACCTGTGACTGTGTCTTCAACATGTGAAGCTCTATCTTCACTTTTGTTTATACGGTGCTGCCAGTTTGGGATTGAGATTTTTTTTTCCTGTTTATCTCTTTGAAATTCCTTCATGCAATCTATTTCTTTCCTGTATTACTCATTGAAGGCTTCCATCATTTTTCTATTCTCCTCTCATTTGTTATCAATAGCTTTTTTAGAAACATTTTTA
The DNA here is from genome assembly GCA_004027025.1 of Myocastor coypus. Classification (NCBI taxonomy): domain Eukaryota; kingdom Metazoa; phylum Chordata; class Mammalia; order Rodentia; family Myocastoridae; genus Myocastor; species Myocastor coypus. The sequence continues at coordinate 30,693 of PVJA010002950.1, read as the reverse complement.
AGTCTTTCATTATAGTTATCCTTTTTCTATTTCAGAGATTATTTTGATCTGATTTCTTTTCTGCCTTTCTGCAGTTGCTCCTTTATTTCAGATGTTATTAATTTAGAGATGTCTTTTTTTTTTTTTTTTACTTCAGACTTCAGAGGCTATTTCTAATCTGAGGTCCTCAAATGTTTCTGGATTTGTTTCTCAGATGCTACTAGTTCAGAGATTTCAGCTGTGCGATTCCCATGTTCTCCTATGCTATTTTCTCTTGCATTTGTTTTGGGTGAGCTTGGGGCTGAGATTGCATCTTGCTCCTTCTCTTTGTGATTTTGTATGGCAGTGTCCTTTGACCTTTGGTGTAGAACTTTGCTGAAGTTTTGCCATTAGCACGTACTGAAATTTGGGTCTGAATCTTACCAAGTTTGATCTTGTCCAATGTCCATAGCTGGGTCTGGCTGCTGTGGTCAGCTTCTTCCTGCTGTAGCTCATGGAAGTGAGCCCATTGTGCTCCTCCAGCCAGATATTTAGCTCCTGGATTAGCTGGGAGGTTCTGACCCCCCAGTCTTACTGCAGGGAACTTTGCTGCAGGGTTCCACAGCAGATGCCAGTGTTGGGTTCTGGGTGGGGAAGGAGTTCTGGTGATGCAGGTGCCACAGGCTAAGAGTTCCTATTTGTGCACCTGCCAGTCCAGGGTTGGGTCAGGGAAGCTTGTCTTTTTCTATTCTAAAAATTTTTGGAGGTTAACAAAGCCAGTAAACTCCTTGTTTGCTATCTACTATGTGGAAAAAAAAAAAACTATCATTACTACAATTTGAAGCAAGCAGTATGTGCTAGGCATTTGCCAGCTGTTGAGGTTTCCTATTGTGGATCTTTGCAGTTGTCAGGGATCTTTTGGAACTGTCAGTATCACTCCAAATCCAAATCCTCACACTTGCGATGAGAATCCAAACGAGAAGATAAAGCATCCAGCCAGACAGATGTGCAGCCATTGCCACCATGACAGCCCCTTCCAAACTAGGACAGAAAAATCAAAGAGCTCTGGGAGTTGCTAGCCAAGCATCCCTCCTTGCTGCCTTCCCAAGGGATCTCTTTAGCCCACATGAGGCACCTGATAAGGTCTACCTTGTAAAGGACATATTCAAACTTCTACTTAGCAGTATCACTAAAAGCAAAACAGTGAAAGCAATCAGAATAAAAACTCCTATTTCTCATCTTTCTGCAGAAGTCTTGCTCTCTAGAATGGTGGTCCCTAGCATTTGCCTTCCTGGCACACCTTCTTCCTTTGGATGCAGTTTGTGCATGGCTATGGGAGTGTGCTCTATTTTAATTTTTCATAATAACATGGAAAATACGTGTATGGATACTTGAATCTATGAATTCTGCCTACAATATGCCATCTGGGTGACTTTGTGAAAATCATCTTTATTATGTTTTAGTATCTTACCTTGTGGTTTTTGTTGGTCTATTTTTTTTTTTTTTTTTTGACTGAGGATTGAACTTAGGTCCTTGCGTTTGCCAGGCAAGTGCTTATGCTACTGAGCTATCTCCCCAGCCCCAACTTGTGGTTTTTAAGAAAATAAAATTATACTTTTAAAGGTACTCATATAGAGTGAGATCTCCTCACCTGGCTCGCCAGAAGTCCAGCCAACTTAGCAGCCAGGCCTGGAAAGACTTGAGCAGCCCTGACTGACTGACCAACCTGAGGACACACAGTTCTGCACCAAAGGTCACTGCTATACAGAATGATACAGACAAGGAGCAAAATGCAATGTCAGGTTCTGAGCCCAACTGAGGCAAATACAGGAGAAACTACCATAGAAGAAATTAGGAATCATGCAGCTGAAATCTCTGAATTAGTAGCATCTGAAGTAAAAAAAATGCAGAAACATATAGAGGAACTCTGATTGCAGATAGCCTCTTAAGTTAAAAATGAAATCTTTGAATTATTACAGCCTGAAGAAAAAAAAAAAAAAAAAAAAAAAA
>PVJA010002950.1:0-28625 GCA_004027025.1 Myocastor coypus | reverse complement strand
CTGGGGAGATAGCTCCGAGGCACAAGTGCCTGCTGGGCAAGTGCCAGGTCGTGAGTTCGAACCCTGGTCCCACAAAAACAAACAAACAAACAAACAAAAGCCAAATAACATTAGCCCCACTAAAAACACACCCAGACATACAATAGTCAAGATCTCAGAAATCCAGTAGAATAATATATGAAAAGCCACTAGAGAAAAAAAACAGATTACATTTAAAGGAAAGCCCATCAGAATAATGGAAGATTTCTCTTCACAAACCATGAAGTCAAGAAGAGCATAAGCAGAGTGCTTCAAGTCCTCCATGAAAAAAATTCCAGCCCAGACTGCTATACCCCACAAAACTCTCTTTCAAGTATGAGGGAGAAGTGAAATACTTACATGGAAAGGAAATAACTAAAGAATTTCATGATGTTGAAGCCAACCCTACACAGACTACTAAAAAATATTTTAGAGAGAGACCAAAATGACCTGATCTCTACAAATGAGAACAGAAAGAACACACCAAAGAGGGCAACCAATTAAACAGGTGAAACAGGAGCAAACCGTAGTAAGCAAAAGACCTGTCAATCATGTCAATACATTTCAATTATAACCATCAATATAAATGGACTCAATTCTCCAATTAAAAGAAATAGGCTGGCAGAATGCATAAGGAAGCAAAATCCAACAATATGCAAGAAACACATTTAACTCATAAAGAAACTCATAGGCTAAACGTGAAAGGATGGAAAACAATAATACATGACCCAGCACATTAAAAAAAAAAAAAATGCTGAGGTAGCAATCCTGTTTCCAGACAGTTTGAAGTTCAAACAAAGATTGATCAAGCGAAATAAACAAGGCCAGTACATACTGGTTAAGGGAAAAATTCAAGACAAAGAGATAATACTCATAAATATGTATGCACCCAACACTGGAGCACCAAGTTATATAAGACAAATCTTAATCGACAAGAAAACTTTGCTATGCAATACGACAATCTAAACAGGAGACTTTCATATACCTTTATTCCCAAAAGATAACTCAAGGAGACAAAAAATTAGCAACGAAGTAGCAGACCAAGATCTGAACCAGATCTTGCAACAACTGGATTTAGTGGACATACACAGAGTGTTCCACCGAACCACTTCTAAATACACATTCTTTTTTTCAGTTGCGCAGGGGACATTTTCCAAAACAGACCACACAGTAGTGCATAGGTCATGCTTAAGTTTATGCAAGAAAACAGAAATTATCCCATGTATATTATCTGACCACAATGCAATGAAACAGGAAATAAATGACACAAGAAATGACAAGAACCCCAGAGATATGTGGAAATTAAACAATGCCCTTCTCAGGAACCATTAGTTACAGTTGAAACTAAACAATATTTACAATTTAATGAAAATTCAAACACAGCATAGTGGAATTTATGGGATGCAATGAAAGCAGTTCTCAGAGAGAAATTGATAGCATGAACTCACATGTTAAGAAAACAGAATGGGAAGAATAAATAGTCTCATGCAGCACCTAAACCGACTAGAAAATGAGGGGCAAATGAAACCCAGAGCCCAAAGATGGGAGGAAGTTATAAAGATTAGAGCAGAAATTAACTAAATCTAGTGAAGGAAAACAGTGCAAAGAGTTAATGAATTTAAAAGATGGTTCTTTGAAAGATTAAATAAAATTGGTAAGCTCCTAGCTAACTTCCTCAAAAAGAGGAAAGCAAGGACTCAAATTCAAGCAATAAGAAATTAAAAGGCTGAAATTACTACAGACCCAGCAAGATTCACAAGATTGTTAAAAGCTACTTTGAGAATCTTTACTCTCAGAGAATTGAAGACACAGATGAAATGGATAGATTTCTAGAAAGGTAAAAACTACCAAAACTGAATCAAGAAGATATAAGAACTCTCAATAACCCAGTGCAATACAAAATGTAATAAAAAGTCTACTGACAAAGGAAAGTCCAGGCCCTGAAGGATTCACACCTGAATTCTACAATAAAATTACAGAAGACATAATCTCAATACTCCTCAACCTCTTCAATGAAATTGAAAAGGAAACAATCCTCCCCAAATCATTCCTAAAGGCAAGTATTAAAATGATACCAAAATCAGAGAGAGATACAACTAAAAAAGAGAACTATAGGTCAATTTCTCTCGAACATAAATGCAAAAATCCTCAATAAAATCATTGCCACTAGAACAGAGCAAATCATCAAGAAGATTATACACCATGACTAGGTAGGATTCATCTCAGAGATGCAAGGATGTTTTAATATATTCAAATCTATAAATGTAATACATTATATCAATAGAGCCAAAGCCAAAAACCACGTGATAGTCTCAATTGATGCAGAAAAGGCTTTTGACAAAGTCCAACACTCATTCATGTTCAAAGTACTATAGAAAATAGGAATAGAGGAAATTTACTTCAATCTGATAAAAGCCATCTATGATAATCCAGCAGCTAACATAATTCTCAATAGGGAAAAACTGAAGCCTTTTACTCTCAAATCTGGCACAAGACAAGGATGTCCTCTATCACCACTCCTATTCAATATTTCAATTTTCCCACAAGAACTTAAAACATCATATCATAGTGATATCTCTGGACCTATGTTCATAGCAGCACAATTATGATAGTCAAAGTTTGGAAAAAAGCGAAATGCCCATCATCTAAGGAATGGTTGAAAAAGATGTGGAATTTTCATAAAATGCAATGTTGCTCAGCTGTAAGAATGATAAACTAGAAGATTTCACATATAAGTGGATGTATTTTGAACATATATTCCTAAGTGAAATAAACCAGACCTACATATGCAAGTACTCTATAGTGTCCCTACTGTAAGAACTCAAAGAAGAATAAATACATAAATAAGTAAATAAGTAAATAAGTAAGTAGTGTAAATAAATAAATAAATAAATTTTGGTGAGTACCAGGAATTAAACTCAGGACCTTGCGTTATCTGCATCCTCAACTCTTATAATTTTTTTAGAAGAGTGTCTTAAACACAAAATGCATTTGGAAGAGTTAAAAAAAATTAAGGTTTATTGAAAGTGTTAATGTTTAATTACTTGTGCAATATTACATACCTATATATAGTAATCTAACAGATTTGATGATGAAAATATGTAACAAAACCATTGTTAAATTTTTGTTCTTGTTTTGAAATTCTGTACTATATATTCTCTTTCTTGCGACTCTTTTGCTGTCTTTGTTTCTGCTATTTTTACTCTTTAAATAAAAATTAAAAAGAAAAAAAAAGACACTCATGTACTAAAGTGCTGGAAAGATGGTAAGTGCTTGGGTAATCTTAATGCTCCTGGTGATTCTTTTAATATTACTTCGTGTGTTAGCTTAAAATTTTCAAAACTCTTGCCTTCCACAGCTGCACACATTTATTTATTTATTTATTTATTTATTTATTTATTTATTTATTTATTTATTTATTTATTTGGCACAGGGTCTCACTACACAGCTCAGACTTGTAGTGATCCTCCTGTTTTCAGCCTCCCCAGTGCTGTGATTACAGGCATGCACCATCACATCCAGACTTGATGGCTGGCCCCTGCATGCCTGGGGGCAGGGCTGACCCTGCATGTGGTGCCTGGGATCTGACCTGCACTTGCCTAAGCATGTGCTTAGTCTGCTGAGCTAGCTCACTGTCTTATTGCACAGCCTTATTTACCAAAGTCAAGGAGCACATAAAGGATATTTCACTTCTATCATTAGTCATTCGTGCTATTGAGTATCTTTGAAGTGGTAGAAAAAAAATTTAATTGGAGCAAAAGAATCTAAAATTGATGGGCAGACAGTTTTGCTAAGTGTTTCAATTTTCTGAGCTTCTTCGGCTTAACAGCATCTTTGGCTTCCTAAAGTTGAGCTAAAAAAGTAAATCTGCTTTGTTGTCATGTCATCTCACTCATCTGGCAAACTATATTATTCAGAAAGATTGAAGACAAACATCATAAAAGCTTACATTTGCCACTATTTTTCTACATTCAGTCTGTTCCTGACGGATAAAGACAACAAGGTCTTAAAAACTAACTATAATGGAATGTTTCAATATGTTGCAGATTTCAATTTTGGGTACAGTAGGATCTAACTTAGGAACTAAAATACATTCAGAAAGAAACATAACAATGCTACCAGGCAGTATAAAAACATTTTTGAAGATGCTTACATACAAAATCTTTTATTTCTAAAGTGGGCATCTTTACCTATTTATAATGACCATCCCCAGGTAGAGAAAGATTTGCAGCACAGTTCTCAATGGTAGACACAATCGCTGAGTGTTTTGAGCTTGTATAATTGCACTGGAAGTGTAGTTTTTGCTAGCAGCTGTCAGAATTGTCTGATAAGTAGGTATGGAGAAGTTTGCATAATGCTGTGCATATAAAATCCTGTAGTCAGGTTGGGTGCACCCTAGCCCTTCAGCCATGAGCCAGGGAGTCCTGAAAAATAATCGGCTGTCTCAGACTGTAATGAAAACAATAGATGGCACTTATCTTTTACTGTGTGTGTCCTGTGTTCTCCAGCTATCAATGCAGCTTGTGACAGGAAGATAGAGCCATTGTCTAAACACATAGAAGCGATTTGTGCTATCACAGCTGAAGCTGCACACCTCCTTACCTACTTCAGAGGTCCACTCAATTCATTACTAGCCCTTCATATAAGTGGACAAGAGAAAAATGAAAGTAAATTCAGTCTCCTTTTAGCTACTTAAAACCGTTTTAATAAAGGTTTATAATAGAGAAAGGAAATTACTGCCTAAATGAGCACGTTTAATGGCTGTGGACTCTGTTGCCTGTCTTAGTGAGCAGCTAAGGAATACATTCACTGATTTGGTATAAAGACTCCCCTCTAGAATTCTCAGTAGACAAGAGATTTGAGTCATGTGTTTCTTCTTAGTAAATAGAACTTTATGATTTTTTTTTTTGCCTGTAATTGCATGTTGTAGAAAAGAGCTTGACAATGCCCGTGTATCTGTTGGTGAGGTAAAGGAATTTGTTACAAGCATCTAACATTAAGGTCCAGGAAAAAGAGATACAAAATCTCTTTATCTTTTTTTCATGTTCCAACTCTTTCACAGAGGGAGGTCAATGTGGCCAAAAGATAAATAAAGATTTTTTAAAGATAAAGTTCTAAATAATTTATTCCCTTATTGTGAAATAGCATGTCTGTTTTGTCTTCTACTGCTGACTTCAGTCAGGATCATAATAGCCTCAAGAAAAATGTTCAGTATTACTTCTAAAGCTGGTAAAATGCTCATATAGTACTGTGCTCACACTGCCTCCTTAAGGGCTGAAGAATTTTTAAGGTGTTCTATATGGAAAAACATGATGGAAAGCACAATTTTTTTTTGTCTTTTTAAAAATTTTGTTTATTTATTTGTTTGTTTATGTATTTATTTCTTGTTTCAGAACTTTTGTTTGTTTGTTTATTTATTATTTTTATGCAGCCTACCCTGAGGGCAGGGCTGGCGCAGCATGTGGTGCCTGGGATCGAACTACAGTCCCTGCAGCTGCCTAAGCTTTCCTAAGCAGGCGCATTAGACCACTGAGCCATCCTGCTGGGCCCCTTTTTTGTCTTTTTGAGATAGGGTCTTACTATGCAATTTAGGCTGGCCTTGAGCTCACTTTTGTAGCCCAGGCTGGTCTCGAACTCGCATGATCCTCCTGCCTCAGCCTCCCGAGTGCTGGGATTACAGGCGTGTGCCACCATGCCCGGCTGGAAAGCACAAAATTTGATCAGAGGTATAAGGACACTTTTGGAAAAAGATAAAATCAAAAGGCTTCTCAGGTTGACCCAACTCCTTCCCCAGGGATGGCTTCCCTCCTGAACATGGTTACTGCTGGAGCTCAGGATTGTATATTCTAGGCTTCCTTCTGCTTTCCTTCTACTGTCTCATCTAACAGATAACAGCATCCTTCACATTAACAGGAAATAAAACAACATTTAAATTAGGAGCCAGATATACATCAACTCTGTTGATAGAAACTTTTCTACCAAATAATGATACAAAGAACTACTCATTGAATCTAAGCCAAGAAAACTGGTGGGGGTGATTTTTTTTCCTATGCTAATGCTTTAGAGTACCTTGACAGGTATTTAATTTGTTATATTATAACAATTCCTCATTTACCTCTCTGTAACACCAACAGTGATTAAATATGAGTTCCTAGCTTATTGCCACTGTCTTCCTCTGCACATTTGTAATACAGGCTCATGGCTTTCTCCCTCAGAGAGAGCCACTGGCACAACTCTAAGTAAAAAGCATGCATGCATGCGCATGTTCTCTCTCTCTCTCTCTCTCTCTCTCTCTCTCTCTCACATACACACACACACACACACACACACACAATACAAACACATCCTTTACTTCCTCCTCCACCTTTACTTCCTCCTCCACAGATGCATGGAAAATAAGTGGGATTCTCAAGCAAGAGGCACAATTTTCATTCACAAGAAACCAGGAATTCAATTTGCATTTTTAATGCTGCTTTTGGGAGAATCCAATGAACAAACGAAACGGGATACAGTGTAAACAAATACCCAGATGAGATGCAGATTCTGCTTTCAAGAAAAGGAAAATTGGGAAGACAAGAACACTTAAACCTACTAATGAGAGGTAATGAGTGCCTGTAGTGGACTGGAGGAAATAATAAATGCACAGGATTAGAAATAACAGAAGTCTACTTGGTATAAGAACTTGGGAGAATTGCAATCTAGTTACATCTGAGAGGAAGAAAAGGGACATGGTAAGGGATGAAGGATGAAGTAGGGATGAAGAGGAAAAGGATGGATACCCCCTACTTACAGAAATTGATGGTCACCCTGCTGACAGTGGAGCAATGGAAACCATGAAGCAAGGAAGAACTATAATTGCACTTAATTTTTTTAAGGTTTGCTCTGAGGAATAAAGAGAATATTGAACAAGTATCTGAAATGCCGAAGTTGCTCTCTCTGGCACTGTGAGTATCCACAGCTGCTGGGTAGAACAGATGGGAACCATCATTAGAACCTTTCAAGTTTTAAGGTGCTTGGATGAAGCATAAGGGTAGAGTTAGAAGGATGATTGGGAGAGGAAAGGAGGTAGAAGCGATTCATATTTTATCTGAATCACAACTTTTGTGAACCTAAATATGGTCGTAAGTAAAGTATGAAGAAATGCAGCAGTCTCTCTTATACTAGCTTAATGAACCTTAAGAATTAGTTTTAAAAGTGTACAGTGTTTATAATTTTCTTTTAACTTTGCATGCATGGAGAGAAAATATGATAATTCATAAAGAAATGGTGGGGCACGCATTGGGGAAGGAAGTCAGAAGATACATTTGAAAATATTCTTGAGCTAAATTCCATAGTACTGAATGATGTGCAGAGTGTAAGAGACGGAAGCACTCACTATGTCACCTATATTTCTAATTCATACTCTGGATAGCATTCTGATTTATACTGTGGATAATATTCAGTGAGAAAACAAAATGAAGGAGAGTCAAACTTGTGGGGGAAGATTAAGTTTTCTTTGGTTTGAGACACAAGCACCTTTGAGGCAACAGAACTAAGTTATCATTGGCTGAGATCCAGGTCTGAACATCAGATGAAAATAAAAAGTAAGGAGCTGTACATTAAATATGGGATTAGGAGTTACACTATCATTAGACAGGTTCTGTTTTCTCAGATTGAGAATAGAAAAGGATAGATTAGGAAAGGAGAGGAAAAAGGAAAGCCTAGCCTAGCCCCCTGATAATTTAAGAGATCAACAGAGTAGGGGAGAAATAGGATGAGGGTTGAAAGAGAGACAGGAGAGAGAAGTAGCCGGCTAGCCCGGGGGCATGACATGCCAGGAGACTGACGGAGAGCTTTGGAGAGGAAAAACTACGGGATGTGGTGGAACCCTGCTGGAAGGTCACATGAGAGAAAGACAGATCATCTATTGGATTTATCAAGAAAGAGGCAATCATGGACCTTGGTAAGAGAAATTTCAATTAACTGAAGCTAAATTAATTAAAGCTATTGACTTTTTGGAGTAACTATTTCAGAAGTTTGAAGAATGAATGAGAAATAAGAGAGTGAGTACTAGGAACTATTTTTTCCAGGCACTTTGGGTTCTTGGGTTCCTAGAATTTCAAGGACATGTCGAATCATCATTTGACATGTATAAGCACTTATATCTACATTACATAATTTATATTTATAGCTAGTATAATATAAATGAAAATCTTTGAAACAAAAGAGATTTCTTGATTAAGGTTTGATTAACCATAACCCTTGATAAATTCATTATTTTCAAACAGCCAGTTATATTTACAAAGGTACAACAGGACAACAGAATCAGAGGAGGAAAAGAGAAAGAATGAAATCTCGAAAAGGCTTACTTTGTTATCTTTACAGAAACAAGTATTTGGTTCTCTGGTCCTTTCAGCTTGGTTGGGGGTGATCGATAAATGGTCCACGTAAACCCTTTGCTATCTCATCTCAATCTGGAGCCTGGATTTGTGCTTTAGTATAGGATCTGATGCTTTTTACTCCTTGGTGTCATATCCTCCCGAAGGATTCTCATCTTACCATTTCCCATACTATGAAAAGAAGCAAAGATCTGAAGAATCTTTCTATCTAGTTCTGATATCTTTTGTCTTTTGGAAAGGCAGCAGCTTGGAAGAGCTTAAGATAAAACTAGTGAAAGCACACCAGGACTATTCATAGAAAGCTATCTTATATTTCATTTAAGAACATATTTCAATTTATTTCTTTACTATTTATTTGTTCAGAACTGGGGATCGAACTCTGCACCTTTCACTTGCCAGGAAGGCACTTGTGCCCCTGAGCTATCTTTCTGGCCCTCATTTTATTTTTAAGAGTAAAAGCAAAAGCAAAAGTAAATAGCAGAAACAAAGACAGAGTGAAAACTGAATTGTAAATGATTTTCCTTTGCTTATTTGAAATAGAATGAAAGCTTATTTATCCTGTCATCAGTTATATCCCTTCTGTTTTTGCAGCTGCCCTTGCTGTTAGGTGAACTGCCTGATATTCTCACTTACGGGGGTTCTGAAAGAGGCATTCACGTTCAAACATGCTCGATTGGGATCACACATACTTTCACCTAGGGCCTTCGTTCTCCTCCCGGTGACCAACTTGCAGCGCTGTCCTCACAAGACCAAGTATCTTGGTAATGGCTGACTAGGCGGTTCTGTCTGCTGACATATGCCTCGTTGAGCTGTGTGCAGCAGCACACATCTGGACCCTCCGCTGCAGCCTGGCCTTCTCCATATTGCAGCCAGTTGCCAAACAGACACAGATCCTGTCTGCTTTTGCAGCAAAACTAATGAGTTGTATTTTCCTCATTTCTCTTGGCAAATATGTATGATCATGACAATACAAAAACTCAGATACAGTCTCAAAGGAAAACAAAAGGCATTTGGGTTATTATCTGTTTCTTCTGATTGTATTATTCTTCCATCCCAGATATGAAACAAGGCTAAGATGATCACTTTCATATCAGTAGAAGATTGAGGTTTCATTTTAAAATGTATAAGGGAGATAGGCAGAAGTTAGATGCCTACCAATATAAAATCTTAGGGTCAAACAGCTTAAATGACCAGCTTGAAGTCAAGAGTTACTGTAGGTCAGAATTAAAACAAACACGTGAAAATCAGAACAAGTCTACCTGTGATTTCTTTTTCCCAACAAAATAACAATTTCCACAACTTTAAGAAGGGAAAATTGTGAGATCCTTTCCGATGAAGCTTCATTTACTTACAAATTCACAAAAATAAAGAATACCCTTTCAAATATGTTTTAAGTAAGGAATAGCAACTAAAATTAATGCTGATATTTTTTATATTTGTAACATATGAAACACCAAAACTTGTGATATAGGAAACTATCAGATTAATTATGTGGATCAAGAAAATAAATATGTAAAGTCTCTGAAATCGGAGATAAAATTGATTTTAATGACATGAAAACTTAAATCACATTGAATAATACAGAAACATGAAATAAAGTTTTGGGTGTGGATCCAAATATACAGAAAGCACAAGTGGAAAAAGGAGAGAAATAAACAGAAATACTGACAAATAGTTACATATGGATGATGTCTTATGAGCCACTTTTGTCATTCTTTTTCTGCTTTTTATATTTTCAAAAGATTTTGGCAATCAGTAGTACAGTGCATGTTGTGGTAAACCACATAGGTTAGCTATTTCTCAACCCCAGGGGCTGGTTAGATAGCTCAGTGGACTAAGTTCCTGCTGAGGCAAGCCCATGGACCAAGGTTAGATCCCAGGCCTACAGGCCATGCCAGCCCCACCCCCAGGTGCTCTGAGCCAACCTGGTGTGGTGCTACACACCTATAATTCCACCACTCAGGAGGCTGAAAACAGGAGAATCACTGAGTCCAAGCTGTGTAGTGAGATGTTGTACCAAATACATTGGCTGGCCAGATAGCTCAGTGGATTAAAGTGCCTGCTGAGGCAGACTCAGGAATCAGAGCTCCATCCCTGGAGTGCTCCACTGGCCCCACTCTCAGAGTTTGCTGAAATGGTGACTGAGACTGGGTGTGGTGGCACACACCTGTAATCTCAGCATTTGAGAGGCTGAAAACAGGAGGATCACTAGGAGTCTGATCTATGTAGTGAGACCCTGTAGACCCTGTACTAAAATATATATATATGTATAGTTAGTGAAACTAAATACATTTTTAAAAATCCCATATCAGAACTAAAGCACTTGTCCTCTTTTCCAAAACCAAAGCCTGTGGGTGACCTGGTGGCTGAAAATACAGTTGAGTTCTCTGAGAATCTCTGGCCCATGAAGAACTGCCTCAGTCAAAGTTGCGCTCTTCTTTGAGCATTTGATATTCGATGATTGACCTAGCAGTATATATGAAGGTAAGAACCTTACTTGTGTTTCAACTCTAAAGGGCCACCCCAAGTCTGCAGCTACTTTTGATATCACCTGATATCTTTCTGTGATGGCATTTCATGCTTTTTCTGTCTGCATAATCTTGCTTTCTTTGGTCCATCATGGGTATTGACACTTCAGAGGACAACAGTAAACTTTTGCATACAAGAAGAATACAATTTGCAACAAAAGTTAAAAAGTGAAAAAGTTCTTTTAAATCACTTAGTGACCAGCTGACGGGGAAGCTTTCATCACTGGTGGGTGGAACATGGAATGCTGACAGCTCATAACCACATACTGTAGCAGACAGTAAATGGAGAGAAGATCATGACGAAAGAGAAGACAGAGATAGGTATGCTAACTAGATTTTAAGAAATGCAAAAGCTACTATTTATAAAGATATGACCTATATATAAAATCAGAAGGCTTTTATGGGAGTGGTGATAAGTTGCTTTGTGTAGTGCATCTGCTTATCCACTTTATATAAAAAGAATTCAGGTTCCCTGGTATTAGAATGTATGGATTCATGGACACTGGAAAATGAGGTTACTGATGCAGTAAATTTTTGAGGATAAAAATTGTAAAGTGGTCTTGAAAATTTTTATGTATGGGTAGAGCTATGAGAGTAGGCATGCGTGTGAAGACCTTCAATTGCACATTACCACCAGATGGCAAAGTCTATGCATGGGTCCAGTACCATACATCATCTAGTTTCTACTATTGCCCCACAGCCAATGTACTAGCAGCAGAGACCAAATATGAGTTCCTCATATGATGCTATTTTTCAAGGAGACTGTCCAATTTTTTGTTGCAAGTGTATCATATTTGGGTATTTTAACCTTGAAAATTCCATTAACTTCACTTGATGAAAGTCAACATATATTGTTTGTATGTGTTCACCAATCTTGGCTTTCTGTTGAAGTTTACAAAATTTGATCCACTGACACAAGATTTCACTTATTTGCATAAGTCAGATGACAAAGTAGTCCACGAAAGCAATTGCTTATCATGACAACTAGAAGAGCCGACCCCTTAGAGCAAAGGGATGATCTAATAAAGGAGTAATACATCAGTTACTGGCTTGGAAATGATTTCTTGGTATACGAGAAATCTTCTTCTAGAATCTAGTGCCACACTCCAAATAAATGACCTTTTCATGATCTTATTTTTCTAGTAGATATAGCATATGTAGCCATGGCTCAAAGGGAAGACAGGACCGTCTCATCATACCTTCATTCTCAGTAACTCACTTGAGAATTCTGTACTTACTTTTCTTGGAATTGTAGATTCCATTTGTTTAGAAGCAAGATCACAACCTGGTAAAGATAACTGGGTGGAAGAGAGACTGTGTTACTTAATGAATTAAAGAATCCTGACTCTTGGTGCTCTCTGGTACAATTTTGCTTGTAAATGAACAATCCCATCAGACATAATCTGTAAAGAACCTCAGGACCAGGGTCACAGATCCTTCGTGCTGAGGATTTCAGTCATCCCAGTTAATATGTAGTCAACATGAGATTCTAATATGTAGCCAAAGGCAAGTGGAATCTATAATGAATAGAAGAGAGATGTTAGCTTGTAGCCTTGAGACTAAGTGAAGCAGCTCATCCCAACAACCTTTCTCTTCTAATTTTTCAAGAAGGTCTATGAGATCCAGGAGCAGCTGCTCTAAGATCTCATATGAGTTATGTGGATCTTGCTGTTGGGGGTGGTGTAATGCCCTGCCCGGAGCAAACTTTCAGTACCAAAACACTCATTTTGCCACCTTCTCTGTAAATGTTGGCAGTTGGTGGCTCTCAGCTGGGTTGCCCTGTGAGATTTCCTTGGGGCTGATGAAGAAGATCTCAGCTAACAAGATCCTCTTTGTCCTAAGTTACAATATCCACATTCTATTGCAGAGGCGGCACTGCATAAAAACTGAGCTGCCTTGGTCTGAGGCTCAATTTCCCAAAAACAATTTTTTTTAATTTTATTTATTTATTTTTTTCTTGTTTCAGAACTTTTGTTTATTCACTCATTTTTACGGCCGGCTCAGCCCACTCCGAGGGCAGGGCTAGCACAGCATGTGGTGCCGGGGATCGAACCGCGGTCCCTGAAGCCACCCAACCTTTCCCAAGCAGGCGCTTTAGACCACTGAGCCATCCCGCCGGGCCCATATTTCCCAAAAACATTTCACTATGGATCTTTCCATGAGAGTAGCAGAAGTCTGTATTGTGCATTGTACAGTACAGTTGAATTTCTTTCCTTTCTTCCTTTATTCCATCACAAACATGGTTTACCAAAGTCTACCCCAATAAGCTTCTTATATAGAAATTCTCAGTCTGAATATGTCCTAAGGAGATCCAAATTGCAATATGAATATTAATTTAGAAAAATATAGGATTTTCAAAACTAAGATGGTATCTTTCTCCTCTATATGCAAAATAACCATAACAAAGATATTTAGCATGACAAGACCATGTCAGGGAAAAATATAAAAGAAAGAAACATAAGTATATTAGTTGTTTTAAGGTAATGATTTTATTCATAATTAGATGCAAAAAGGAAAAGTAATCATCTTAAATCTTCAAAGCATTGGAGAGTCTAAACAGCAAAAAGATGATGATAGTCTTCAAAATATGCAAGACAGTGGAGTTCAATTAAGGAGAAATTTGTTTGCTCTGGGCAGGACAATAGCTTCGTCAAAACATCATCAAGCTGGAGAAGGAAGAGAGAGCATATAATAAGAACAAGTCCATTCACAGAACTGGTGGGTATGTAGGTAGCTGAATATGTAGGGACTAACATAAACAGGTATCTACTCTTTGAATTGGTACCTTGCATTCCCTCAAGTCAACATGATATTTTGAAGGTCTATAGAATTCATTTTTCTCTTTACTTATTTTTTTCATTCCAAGTAAGTTTTGTTTTTAATCTTTTTTGAGACAGGGTCTCATTACCTAGTTTAGGCTGGCCTTGAGCTCACTTTTGTAGCCCAGGCTGGTCTCGAACATGCACTAATCCTCCTGTCTCAGCCTCCCAAGCCAAATAAGTTATATAGTGTTTCATCTAATAATAGGCTAATGCTGATCTTTCTTTACTGAAGTAAAGAAAGTGCATATATGCATGCAGTTTTTGTTCTGCATGTGGTACAGGGACCTACTATGCCGCATTAACTCATAGCAATCCTCCTGAGTTCAACCTCACCACAGCTGGTCTTGGTGGTGGGCCTGGAACAGCATGTGGTGTTGGGGATAGAACCCTGGTCCCTGATCTTGCCTAAGCAGGTGTTTAGTCTGCTGAGCTATATATCACCAGCCATGTTGATTTTTTTTTTTTTTTTTTGTATGTGTACAGGGGTTTGAATTTGGGAATTTTTTCTTGTATTTTAATGTGAGTATTATTACTGCAAACATAAGGTGCTAAACATTGTATAGTATTTTTAAGGAATACTTTTATTTTTCTTTGGGGTGAGCTAAGTCAAGCCAAGGAGACCCAGAAGGCAGTGTGATGTCATGAGGAAAACTGAATAAAAAGACTTTCATTTCTGTCCAGCTGGGAAGGCGTGGGCAGGGCGCTTCGCCTTTCCATGTGTATTCTCCTCATCTGTGAACCAATGAAGTCTAGGGTACCAGCCAAGTTCCTTCAGCTAAGGTACTATCAATTTGATGTGATATAGTAAAACTTCTTGGTGATTCATACCTCCAGCACTCTGGAAGTTAAGGCAGGAGGACCCTAAGTGTGAGGCCAATTTATCTATCTATCTATCTATCTATCTATCTATCTATCTATCTATTATTTTTTGTATTAATTGTAATGAAAAGAAACGGCAGTGAGACAGTTTCACAACAGGTTAGTCAGACAGTTACAGTAATTAATACATTGCATATGTTTGTCTTTGTCGTAGTTGTTCCGAGTTCAAGATGCAGATATGATATCTTATCTCAACACTATTAATACAAACACAAATCTTTTTTCTCACTGACCAAAGAGAAAGTAGCTGTATATATAGTCCAGTAGTCCCTAATAGTAGTGGGTTATCAGTACAGTTGGCAGTATTGGAAGCTGTTGACTTGAGTCTTTTACAGCTCAGCATATTAATATAGTTTTCCTTTTTATACGTCATGATTATACTTTTCTACTGGATCGAGGCCAATTTAGTGACTTAGAAAAACTCCTGTCTCAAAATAATAACTACAATTAACAACTCCAATTACATGGAGATGTAGTTCAATGCAAAGGCCCTACCTTCAATTCCTACTGAAAAAACAAACAAACAAAAACCCCCAAACCAAAATTTCCTACCAGAAAAGCTTTAATAATCTAATTTTGTGTCTATTCAGTTGTTCATGATTTCTTTTGAGAAGTAGCCATTGAAAAAGAAAATGAATTAGCATGATGGACACAATGCATATGAAATATTTAAGCAAGATATTAAGGAGATATTAACAGGAGATGGTAACAGCTGTCATGATATTTTAAAATTGATTTTAAATATATAAAGACAAGAGTGACAGAAAAAGTTCTAAAATGTCTCCAAATAATCATTAAGTAGTTGGATAGTAAGAGAAAATTCTTAACCACAGGCAGAGTGGCATTTTAAGTCTCCAAACAAACACAAAGGGTAATGACAAAAGATCTCAAACTTGTTGCAAATACAACTTCTTATTCATTTTAACTTTCATCTTTCATGTATATATATTTCATATACACATTATATATATATATATATATATATACATATATATATATATATATATATATATATATATATGGCTGGCTCAGCTTGACCTGGGTAGGGCTGGCACAGCAAGCATGTGGTACTCAGGATCAAACTGCGGTCCCTGCATTTGCCTAAGCTTGCCTAAGCAGGTGCTTTAGACTGCTGAGCCATCTTGCTGGCCCCTAAGAGTGAATTATTAGCAGAAAAATGTCTCATTTTTATCTATCCATTTTAGAATCAAAGTAATCATTGCCTCTGGGTGGCCAAGTTACTTGGTTTCTATCATCCATCCCATTCAGATAGACTTCCTGCCTGGAATGTTGGGTGGAATCAACCAAGAGCAGCAAGCCCCAGTCATGTGCCCAGTATCTCTGATGACTAGCAATACTCTCTTTCAACAAATGCAAGGGTACAACTTGACCCAGTGAATCCTTGATAGTCACCCCCATCCAAAGTGTAATTATATCAGTTAATTATAAAGCACCTAATCAAATACTCAAAATGAGTTATTTTATTACCAGTTAGAGGAGATGTTATAGATATGATTCCTGATGAATAAATCTGTTTAAATCTAGCAGGAGACTTGAATGAAACTCAATTTTTTTTTTTTTTTTTTGTCTTTTTGAGACAGGGTCTGGCTATGCAGTTGAAGCTGGCCTTGAGCTCACTTTTGTAGCCCAGGTTGGTCTTGAACTAGCACCAATCCTCCTGCCTCAGCCTCCCGAGTGCTGGGATTACAGGCATGAGCCACCACGCCCAGCTCGAAACTCAAATTATTAAGGTAATTATTTTCCACTGATGCTTGGAGATATGTTCTCATCAATGTTACCAAAATTGTGCTCTAGTAGACAGATGTTGTACAGGGGTAAGATTTTTATGATTAAATAAGTTTGGGATAATAGCTCTTACTAGGATGGTCACCATTCTTATTAGAATATGAATTGACTGTAGATAAGATTTTTAGTAAAAACGTTTCAAAATTAATTTACTTCATTAAGATTTCATATCTGGAGACATTTATTTTCAGAATAATGCTTGCTGAGAATTCTGGCAGTAAAACGTCACTCATTAAATAGGATTTTTTTTTTCCTTAGATAATCACATTCGATTCATTTTGCAAAAAAAATGTTTTTCTTTAAGTTGAAAATATGTTCCTTCAATTTCGAGCATTTTGTGTCATTCTAAAATAAGAATGAGGGGCCCGGCGGGATGGCTCAGTGGTCTAAAACGCCTGCTTGGGGAAGCTTGGGCGGCTTCAGGGACCGCGGTTCGATCCCCGGCACCACATGCTGCGCCAGCCCTGCCCTCAGGGCGGGCTGAGTCAGCCATAAAAATGAGTGAATAAACAAACAAAGTTTCTGAAACAAGAATAAAAATAATAAATAAAATTAAAAAAATAAAATAAAATAAGAATGAATTGCTGTACATGGTTTCAGGGTAAATCCTGAGGGGATATGACTGACCTTGTCAGATGCAAAAGTTATAGTTTTAGTTATAAGGTCTTCCTTTAACTTGGTCTTAACCATCCAGCAGAAAAGTGTAACCATGAGGTATAAAAAGTAAAGCCATGCTGAACTGTGAAAGGCTCAAGTCAACAGCTTCCAGCATTGCCAGTGCTGCTGATAATCCACTACTGTTACTGACCATTAGACTATATAAAGCTAGTTTCTCTTAGTTCAATGAGAAGAAAGATTTGTACTAATAATGTTTGGACAAGATATCATGTCTACATCCTGTACTCTGAACAACTACTACAAAGGCAATATGCAATGCACTAATTATTGTAACTGTCCTACTAACCTTTTGTGAAACTGTCTCATTGCTATTTCTTTCCATTAAAATTAGTGAAAAATAAGCAATGAAGCAATATATTGAAGTTGAAATTATCCAAACTAATCGACAACCAGAGAAACATTTGAAATACTGAAATTAGGAATTCCTAAACATTAATTATGGAATTTATTCCCTTCATAGTAATTTGATTTCCTGAACCAGGTCTCCTATTTTTCAAGGAGAAAATAAAATCACCACTTTATCAAATTATAACCAGCTGGTTCCAAACAACTTCTGAAGGCAGAGAGATCACATAAAGTACTTGAAACTGTATAATGGCCATGTTCATCAGTGAACCATTTACAAGGGCCAAAATATGGAAACAACCTGTCAATCAGTGAATGAATAATAAAATGTAGCATATACATATATATTAATACACAAAGTGAAATGTTATTCAGTAACAAACTATGAAAGCAATCCTGACATTTGGACAAACAGCTGAATCTGGATGCCACGATACTGAATGAAATAAGCGGTATTGGAGGTCAAATAAACAAAGACCAAAATGATTTCATATTTATATAGAATCTAATCTTTCACATCATAAGAGTAGATAACAGAACAGTGGTTACCAGGTACTATGGAGGTGGGGAAAAAGAGAAAGCATTTATCATAGTAAATCTCAGTTTTAAATTTTAGTTATGAAGGGCCCACCGAATAGCTCAGCAGATTAAAGCATCTGCAAGCAGGCGCAGGGGCTGGGGTTCAGTACCTGGGCCTCTTGTGTCAGCCCTGACCCCCTCACCCCCAGGGCGAGCTGAGAGCTGAGGCTGTAATTGAAACTGGGGGTGGTGGCACGCCCCTATAATTCCAGCCTCTTCGGAGGCTGTAAACAGGAAGATCAATAGGAGTCTGGTCTAATAGTGAGACCCTGAACACCCTGTAGATCCTTCCCAAACAAACAGATAAATTTTAGTTGTGAGATAAATAATTTTGTGTATCAATATACAACAGTGGTAGTGGTGATGTATCAGTGGTAGTAATGATTTTAACAGTGATGATGTATGTGAAAATTGGCATATGTGTGTGTGTATGTATACACCAAGCCATCACATTATTCATCCTGTATATAGTAGATTCAATTCTTGTTTATAAAATATTTAAAATAAAAATATGATTAAAATGGCTGAAGTGACTCTAGAAGCTTTCAGTCAGTAACAGAGAAATCATAGTAATTTATTTTGTGAAACTTCCTATTTGCTCATTAAACTGTGTCTATGCACAAATTGGTTCGAGAGAAATGACAGAAAAGAAAATTCAGCTTAGGGATCAATTAATTTCAAGTTCTTATTCAAATTCTTAGTACCCAATTATTAATGTAATGGTTGAATGAATTTTATTTCTCTGGCTTAAGCCAGGCTGCTATTTGAAGATATAATACATTTTTAAAAGATACTGTTACTATATAGAATGGGATTCATTCACATCTTTTATAAAATGTTGAGAATAAAGATTTAAAAAATAGATGAACTATTAAAGAGGACTTTTATTTTCTCCAGGGGCTTTGAAAAATTAAAAAACATATCCTTTTGAAATAAATAAATTGGCATAATACCTAGACATAACTATTCTTTCATTTGGAAATTTGTAATGAAAAAATACATAAGCCAACCAAAACAGAACAACAACAACAAAAAAAGAAGTTACAGAAGAACACCATTTTTCAGCTAGAAAAATATCTTTATATCTAAACATATCTTTAGGATCATGTTTGCATTATGCTGGAATAGCAAACAGAATGAATAATTTACATGTTTTATATGGGTCAACAAAAACACATACATTAAGTTGAATATAGCAAAATACATTTCTAAGACAAAGAGTTAAAGTCAATAATACTCAAAACTAATAAAATTAGCTATGTAGGAAGTTAATATATTCAACTACATATATGGCCAATAATTATGTTTCTTTCTGATTTCCCTTTAAATTCCACTTAATTTGCTGACTTTTGAAATAACCACCTATTGTAAAATAGAAACACTGAACTGCATTAGATGAACTGCATTACTGCAAATAGTGATTATAGACATGTTCTCTTAGAAATTCCCAGTGGCCGTTTGGAGAAGACATATTATTGGCAAGGAGCTGGATTACAGGAGTAATGTAGGCTGCTTGATCTTGGGGACCAACTTAATGGCAGTCCTATTTACTGCAACAGTAATAGAACAGATGCCAAATATTTGATGGATAGACATTGAAAAATTCATTTCTAAGTTAGAATTGCTGATACACTTTGCCTTGGGGGCTTGGGGAACATCATTTTTTTTATTACAATGGTAGATATTATGAATTACCAAATACTTGATCTAATAAAAGTCATCTTAATTCTTGGCACACTACTTCTAAAAAATCTTAACAAATGTTATTCACTTGAAAATGTTAATTTATAGGACGAAATAGCACAGCAATCAAAAGAATTCAACCTGCAGCAAGCTCTAGGTTATTTTAAAGTTACATATCTAAAGGATAGACATAGACAATTTGTCGACAAAATTTTATCCCAATCCTCAGGCTAGGCAATGTTGCAATTCACTTTAAAAACGAGAAAAGGGCCAGGGATGTAGTGCAGCAGCGTATGCGCCTGTCTGGCAAGCACGAGGTCCTGAGTTAGGTCACCAATACCACGATACCACAGAAAAAGGGACCCCAGAATCATAAAATAAAATTTGGGGGTTGGGAGGATAGCTTGGCAGTGTAAGCACCTGACTGGCAAGCACAGGTTCCCAAGTTCGATCCCTGGTACCACATGCCATGCAGCTTGAACAGAAAATTTGGGACACCACTGAGTTATAGGATGTTACAGTTAAGGTTCTCTTATGTCCTGAGTCCTCACTGACCTACAGGGCCTAGGGCCAAAATATCGGCTTATCCTTGTAGCCCTTATTTTTCTCTAATTTTTTGGTCTGCAAACTTAAGTTGTCATCCCTCCAGAAGCGAAGCTTAATGATACAATTACCCTATAACATAGGTACTTGAGCTTACCACCACTCTTTCTGAAAATCAGACACCTTAGATTTAATGTGGAACCGGTATTTTCCATCAATCCTTGATTTTCTTTTCTGATACAGGGTTTCAGGCATGTAGCGATCTTCCTGTCTCAGCCACCCTACTGTTGGGATTACAAGTGTGTACCACCACTCCTGGTTTCAGAGCCAGGGACCACACAGCATGTGATACCAGGGATCCAACTTGGATCCTTGCGCTTGCCAGACAGTCACTTAGATTCCTGAGCTATCTCCCCAGTTCTTAAGTTTCATATTACGGATAGCACTTCTTAAAACATCTGTATTTATTTAGAATTATTGTTGACACACACAATATCATGGTTGTATACATGTATGTGCATAATGTATTTTAAAAATCTATATGCACAATCTAGCATACTTAAATTAATTAATATATCTATCACCTCACATATTTTTATGGTCATACATTTAAATTTTATTTCCCCAGTGATGTTAAAATATAATACATTTTATTAACTATACTCACCATTCGATGAGACAGATCTTGAACTCTATTGCTATGGTCTATTTGAAACTTTCAGCTTTTGATTAACCTTCCTTTCTGCCTGTCCTCTACCCTCCAGGATCTGGTTACCACCTGCTTGTTTACTGGTATTATGAGTTCACATATATTCACATCCACATATGAATAAGTGTAAGCAAACCCAACGTGGCAAAATAGAGGAAGAGCCACACTGGAGCTACTCAGAGAAAATTAATTAAAAGCACAGGCAACTGGAAAAAAAGGAGGGACATACAACCTGATGCCAAAGTTGATCTCTCTCTCTCTCTCTCTCTCTCTCTCTCTCTCTCTCTCTCTCTCTCTTTCTCTCTGTATTTAGTGCAGGGTCTGCAGGGTCTACAGGGTCTCACTATACAGATTACATTTGTAGTGATTCTCCTGTTTTCAGCTTCCCAAGTGCTGGGATTGCAGGAATATGCCACCATGCCATCTCATTCACTGTCTCAGACAGTCATGGCAGTGGGGCCAGCAGGGGCAGGTTAGGGATCGAAACTCTCCCCACCCCCACCCCCCATGCATCTGCCTAAGCAGGCACTTTAATCCACTGAGCTATCTCGCCAGCCCTCAGAGTTAATCTCATTTATTTGTTTGTTTTTGTATTTTAGCGAAGGGTCTACTGGGCACTCTGCCTCTTTCTATTAGATCAGACTCGTAGTGATCTGCCTGTTTACAGCCTCCCAAGAGCTGTGATTACAGGAGCGTGTTGCGCCATCATGCCCAGTCTCAACTGCTATCTCAGTGAGCCCTGGGGGCGGAGCTGGCATGGCAGGCCCTGGGGATCGAATCTCCAGTCCCTGTGCCTGTTTGCAGGCACTTTAATCTGCTGACCTATTTGGCTGGCCCTAAACTTTTTTTTTTTTTTTTTTTTCTGGCACCACGGATTGAACTCAGTACCCTGCGCTTGCCAGGCAGGCCCTTATTCTATGAGCTGTCTCCCGAGCCAAAGTTAATCTTAAGTAAGACACTTGGATATCAAACAAAACAGACATAGGACTTTATAAAGCAATTATTTAGCCCCATGGGTCTCTCACATATGTGTGGAATGGGACTACAATTAAGCAAAGCTTCCAAAAATATCTTATAGACTTAAATAACATAGCTAACTCAAGCTACACAGGATTGATTTGTGCTCTCAGACAAAACAGAGGCCCATAACCTCTTTTGAACCTCCTTCAAACAGAGAACTGCATATTCTGTCAGCAAATTTTACCTGGTACCCATGACCCCTGCTGCCTGGTGCCAGAGTGGGAAGTGGATTACTGATGTGGAATTCAAGCAGCCATGGGTTGGGAAGTCAGCACTTCCATGAACTTTTCAACACCAGCAAAAGCAGCCTTGGGTGTGGTAGGACAAGGAGTGGGGGTCAGCACTCCCCTGCCCTACAATCAGCAGCACAAGCAACTTTGGGTGCAAGGCCTCAGGGGGCAAGGAGGCAGCACTCCGAATTCCCTGCAACCAGCACAACGAAGTGTTGAGAATGGAGGACAAGAAGCGGGAAGCTTGCATTCTCTATGCCTCTACCCTACAACCAGTGTGCGAAGAGAGCGATTGTGGAAGCAAGGCACTGTGCAAGATCTGCAAGAGACCAACTGTGCGCAGAACTCGGAGCAGTCTTGTGCTCTTTCTGTGTGGGGGTAACTCAGCAACTTGGCGATCAAAAGTGAAACAACTAGGGTAAGAAGAGGTGGGCTGGCTACCCAGAAAACTGTTGGCTGAAGACCCTCATATCCAGAGACCAACATCAGCCCACACTCAACATTAACCTTACTGTGTACTTGGTGGTTTACCTAGCAGAGATCTGGGCTATGACTTGGGTGTCACAACCACACTATGGGTGCTAGAGGAATTTTTCTTTTTCTCTTTTTATTACCTTGTTTTCTTTATTTTTTCTGTTGATTTTCATTTTGTTCTCTCTCTCTCTCTCTCTCTCTCTCTCTCTCTCTCTCTCTCTCTCTCTCTCTCTCTCCACAACTGTCTTTCTAGATTCTTTCATATTTGTATATGAATGAGTTTTATCTCTTGCTTTTCTGGTTTTCCTCATTGTTCTTTTCTTTCTTTCATTCCTATCCTCTTTTCCTCTTTTCCAGTTTCACAAACCTTGGATGATAGTCTTTTGTTATTCAGCCTTTATTCTACTGTATTTCTTTTTAGTTACTGATCTATTTTGCAACCTGTCTCTGCTAAAGTCACCCTCCAGGATAAAATTACTCTTCCAAAGGAAAACTCACTGCAAACATGTTGTGGATTATGTTGGATTTTGCTATATAATAATATATCTTGCTACTTCAGTTAAAGTTTCCAATTGACAGTTACAACAGTTTGTCAGCTTCTAGGCTATGCTTGATGGTACTACTACTGCTAATTGTACAACTTTAGTCAAGATACAACAACTGATGTTATCAGTTCTTCACTCTTGTATGATAACACTGAGGTTGAGTGGGTGATGTCACCATAGTCCAGTACCAAAGGACTGCATGCTAAGAAAAATACATATCAACTTTTCATCCCAAAAAAATTATAAAGGGAGGATTTTGGGACACACACAAGGACCAGGAGTAAGCTAATCCTAGAAGAAATGTCTAAGCAATACACATTTCCTAAGTGTTATATAAATACAAGTGATATAGTTATCTAACATAAGAAACTTACAAGCATCAAAACAGAAAACAAATTAAAAATACAAAATAGAAAATGTCAAGACAGGAAAGCAGGCTTGACCAGAGGAATCCAGGAACAAAGCCCTTTCTCCTACAGCATAGGACTGGTACTCAGGGTGGACGTGATTGAAATTCAGTGTAACTAGGGTGACCAAAGGAATCCATAAGCCTGGCCTGTCTCCCTACATGAATTGAAGCCTCTCGAATCTGGTGATTGGTCTGGTAAGAGGACCAAAGGGAAAACCCAATCTAGAAAAGGAGAAACACTTTGCATACACACCCCCAATTTAGGATCTGTTCTGTTACATAGCTATAGACTTTGCTCCGATAGTCTAAAGTAGAAAACTAATAGTTACCAAAGTTTGATAATTTCTAAATTTTGCCTGATGGAGAAATAAATACTTCCATGACAAAGAACAACTAAAGAGATTCATGAGCACCAAACCAATCCTATAAAGAGTTGTTATGGTTTATGTCTAGTTGTCCCCTCAAAGTCTCATGCAATCATGGGATGGAGACTTCTACAGATTGACACTTGACTCATGAGTAACTGGGATTATGTGTTTTAGAGATTATTGATCTGAGTACTTCTAGGAATTGTAGGTGTGGCTTGAGGCAGATAGGGTAAGGCAGAGAGCCTGATGTAATTTAAAGAGAGACAGACTAGCGTTGCTGTTGCTCTGCTTCCGTGACTGGTTGGTTGCCTCTGTCACCATTTTGTTGCTGTTCTGCTGCTATGAACTGCTGGCCTCTGCATTGTGCCTCTCTGCCTTGGATCCAGCCAAGTTTGGGCTGAAACCTCCAGTAACTGTGAGCTAAATAAACCTTTCCTCCCATCCTTTTGAGTGTCAGGCATTTGTCCTAGCAATGAGTAAAAAGTAACTAAGAGAAGAGTATTGAAAGATATTCCAGAAGGGAAGAAATGACCATGACTCTAAGAACAATAACAGAAAGAAGCCACCAAAGAAAACAAACAATTAAACACAGGGAAAAAGTAGGGAACAAACACAAGGAAAATAACACGACAAGGATATGTTAATAGCCACAATTCACCAAGTAAAATATATAGACTGGCAGAATGGACCAAGAAACAAAATCCAACAATATTCTGTACACAAGAAACATTTAAATCAAAAGGAAGTTCATAGACTGAATGTCAAGGGGTGGAAAACAATACTCCATACTCCAGAAGTTCAGATAAAAGCAGAGCTAGCTATTCTGTGAGCTTTAAACCAAGATTGACCAAATGAGATGAAAGCTCTGACATAAATGTTAGGGGAAAACTTGAAGAGTAAAGATTATAATCATAAAATGTGTGCACAAAATATGGGAGCACCCCACTACATAAGAAAATTTTAAGGGACATAAAAAAAAATGACAAATAACACAGTGTCAATAAGGAATGTAACACCCTGTTGTCTCAAGAGATAAGTTAACTAGAAAAACAGCAGATAAACAGGTAGCAGAATGAAACCAAATCTTTGAACAAATGGAATTAGTAAACATTTGCACAGTGTTCCACCAAACAACTGACTACACATTCTTTTCAACTGCACATAGCATGTTCTTTAAAATAGAGCACATACCAATTCACAGATCATGTTTAAGTAAATGCAAATAAATATAATTTCCCCATGCATATATCTGACCATAATGCAGTAAAACTGGAAATTAAGGGCATAAGGAACTGCAAAACCCCTATAGACACATGGAAATTAAGTAACACTCTCTTGAACAACCAATAGTTCACAGATTACATTAAATAATATTAACAATTGAATGAAAACTCAAACACAACTTATTGAAGTTTGTGAGTTGCAACAAAAGTAGTTCACAGAGGAAAATTTATAATGGTGAACTCTCACAATAGCAAAAAGAGAATAAGAACAAAAACACCCTAATGTTGCACCTCAAGCTTCTACAAAAAGAAGACCAATCCACGCTTAAAAAAGGGAAGAAATTTTAAAGATCAGAGTAGAAACTAATGCAATGGAAACGAACAAAGCAATACAAAGAATTAATGAATCAACATATTGGTTCTTTGAAAGACTAAATAAAATTGATAAACCCCTACCCAACCTCATCAAAAATGGAAGAAAAAACTCAAATTCAAGCAATAAAAATGCAAAGGATGATTAGTACCAACTGAAAAAATACTTACTCTCATAAGACAGAAAACAGAATAACTGGACAGATTCTTAGATACATATGAATTACTAAAACTGAATCAAGAAAATAAAGAATTCTGAATAATCTAATATCAGTTAATAAAATTGAAAATGTCATCTAAACTTCCCAGCAAAGAAAAGCCCAAGTTCTTATGAATTCACAACAGAACTCTGCCAGATATATGAGAAGATTTAATCACAATACTTCTCAAACTTTTCAATGAAGTTGTAAAAGAAGCAATTTGCCCTAATACATTTCTGAAGGCAAGTATTACACTGATACCAAACTCTGACCAAATCAACCATAATTTAGGACTTTAGGCCAAACTCCCTAATGAACACAGATGCAAAGTCTGTAATAAAATACTAGCAAATGAGATGTATCTAATTATCACAAGATTATATATCATGACCAGGTGTAATTCATTCCATGGTTGAAGGGATGGTTCAATGTATGCAAATCAATAAATGTGATGCATAATATCAAGAGAGCCAGAGCACCTATGTGATCATCTCAATATATACAGAAAATTCTATTGCTAAAGTCCAACACTGAGAAACAAAGCTGGAAAGAGTTCAGCCAAGCAGCCAGGCCTGGATGGTCAAGTTTGAATTCTGTTGGAAATACACCTAATGAGTTAAGGCATACTGCTAGGCCAAGGGTGGCCAGACTGAGTCCCAGACTTAGAGGAGGATACTTGTGGCATGGGAATGGAAGGAAGTAACTTGGGTGAATTAGTCTGACTACAAGACACAAATTATATGAAGGGGAAGTGCCCAGACAGAACTCAAGGGAAATAATTTAAATACAGGCTCCCAATTGATAATCTTCTTTGTTATATAACTATAATGTTTGCTCCTATGGTCTAAAGTACAAAGCTATTAGTTAGAAAGTTTGTGAATTTCACTAGCTGTTATTAGCACTGCTAATTGTACAACTATACATAGGATATGCTACCTGCCTTAACTTCACATTCTCCCTTGGGTAAAAATATCAGAAGGTGGTTAGGTAACAACCACACCAAACTCTACCTTGCAGGATAGAGGACAGTGTTAAGTGGAAACCAACTCTTACTCTCAATCAATAAAGAAGGCAAAACCTTGGGACACGCATAAAACTAGAATCTCTGACACAAGAGAGATATCTAAAGGATAGACTCTTTACAAAGAAGTTCTGATTGCAGTGATATAGCTACCTACTACGAAACTTTCACAGTGGAGTATCACAGAAATCAAAATAAAGAATTCTCTCAGAAATAGTAAATGACAAAACAAAGAAGGAAAATGTAATATGAGACCCTGAATAGCCTCCCCCCCACAACAAATCCAGGAGACACTAGCATGGAAGAAATTTGAAAAATGACCAAAAAAGTAACCACTATGCAGAAAAAACAAACAGGAGTGAAAAAAGGGCACTTACAGCAGAAAAATAGCATGACGAGCATAAGCCAAAACATATAAATTATAACCACCGATGTAAATTGACTCAATTCATTAATTAAAACAAATAGATTGACAGAGTACATAAAGAAACAAAATCCAACAATATTTTGTATATAGAAAACACATTTAACCTAAAAAGAAATTCATAGGTTAAAAGTCAAAGTAAGGAAAACAACACTGCATGCTTCAGTATCTAAGTAAAGCAGGTGCAATTCTGTTGGCAGACAATCAGAACTTCAAACCAAACAACAATGAAATGATGTAAAAAAGGCCACTACATACTGGTTAGGAGAAAACTTGAAGAAGAAGAGATAATATCATAAAGAAATACATGTACACCAAATCTCAAAATATTCAACTATATAAGACTGATTTTAGAGGATTTGAACAAATTGAATAACGAATGATAATCTTGACTTATAAAGGGGCTGAGGCAGGAGTCCAGACTGCACCTCATCAGAGGAGCTTCAGTCTTCACATTCAGCCTGGACTTCATTGTCTGGCTCGCAGCACATACTCTTCAGCCTCCAGCTTGGATCTTTCACCTTCCATCACAGACACTTTAGTCTTCCATTGAAGACCCATCAGCTGACGCATAGAGACTTACATGGAGCACTTCAGTGAGTTTCAGACCTTGGGACGGAATTCTTCAGTTCGGGGTTTACAGAAGCCCTCTGTACACTTTGTCATCTGACTCTGTGGCTGACTATTGTAAACCAATTTTATAATTCCTTATAGATTGTATATTGTGTTAATATCAATTCCTTATATTATATCTGTTCTGCTCCTCTAAGTAAAACCCTGACCAATACAAGTAGCATAGCAAGATAAAAAGACAATACCTGATACTCAATAGCATTCCTTTACATAGACAACAAATTCACTGAGACTAAGTAGAGAAACAAGCCCTTCATAATAGCATCCAAAAAAGTGAAATAGTTAGAAATTAATATAATGAAGTAAGTAAAAGTTCTATACAATAAAAAATTACAGTACTTTGAAAAAAAAGACATCGCAGAGGATTTCAGAAAATGGGAAGATGTTTCTTGCTTCTGGATAGGAAGAACCAATATTACAAAAATGGTCATATTCTAAATATTGCTGTGCAAATTTAATGCAATTTCTATCAAAATACCATCAACATACCACATAGGTCTAAAGAAATCATTCCTAAAATCTGTTTGGAACCTGAAAAGCCCTAGAGTACAAAGGCAATCCTGGACAGAAAAAAAAAAAAAAAAAAAAAAAAAAAAAAAAAAAAAAAAAAAAAAAAAAAAAAAAAAAAAAAAAAAAAAAAAAAAAAAAAAAAAAAAAAAAAAAAAAAAAAAAAAAAAAAAAAAAAAAAAAAAAAAAAAAAAAAAAAAAAAAAAAAAAAAAAAAAAAAAAAAAAAAAAA
>PVJA010002949.1:70000-100351 GCA_004027025.1 Myocastor coypus | reverse complement strand
TTTGGGTGGGCACGGGTCCTGAGATTGCCTCCTACTCCTTGTTGTTATCATTTGGTATTGAAGTGACCTCTACACTTTGGTGATGTTATGCTGTGTCTATGGGCGTTTGGTCTGGAGACTCCAAGGTGGTTCTTCTACAGAGGTTCCTGACTCTTGTGTTAGGGCTCTGGCTGCTAGCTTTTGTGAATCCTGGCGGATGTGGTCTGTAGGTGGAGGTGGAGCTTTGGGATTGAGTAGTCCTGGTAGGCTCCTGGACTGGATCTGTTGCCAAAGGGGCTATTTGATGGGTTCACTTCTGGAGCTTGGGCCGCGGCGGGTGCGCAAGCTCAGCTCCCAGCGGTGGGGTTTGGGCTGGGCTGGAACAGGAAGTTAGTCGCGGGAACGCAGAGGCCGGGCAGAGGGGCGCAGGGGCTTACCCGCAGCGGGTGCGCAGGCTCAGCTCCCAGCGGTGGGGTTTGGGCTGGGTTGGAACAGGAAGTTGGATAATTTTATTTTCAAGCTAGTGTTTTGAAAGGAGTAGTTAATGCTTATTTTTTCCTATTTCCAATTTCTTCATCAGCAACCATTACTGAATTCCTATTACCTTGTTTAGTGAAATTTTGTATTATTTCTAATGTTGTTTTTTAAATCACTATTCTGTATTTAAAATACCACATTTTTCACAGAACTAGAAAATAATTCCCAAATTTGTACCTGAAATAAGAAGCCACTCATAACAATCAGGAACAAAATCAGGAGGCAACACAATCATGGATTTCAAATCATATGACACAAGTATAGTGACAAAAAAGGTGTTACTGATGATCAATGGCATGAAACAGAAGACACAGTGACATCTCTAGAAACATTCAGCTGCCTAATCTTGGTCAACGGGGACAAAATAGACACCTTAGAAAAGATAGCCTCTTTAACAAACCTGTTTTAGGTACCTGGTAATATGTCTCATGTCCGGTTGCCTCCCCTAAAGCCTCATGCAGCCGTAGGAGGAGCTTTTCAGAGGTGGGTGGGAGTAGAATGCGTGATGCTAGGATCGAGGGTGTACGATCACTAATTTGGTCTAGTAATCGGTTTGAGTTGGTTTCGGTGTGCATAATGGAAGGTCCACTGTGGGTGTGCGTGCTGCCCAACCTCAGGGCGTACAACCTGGATAGCATAGAAGGGAAAGAAAAGGAGCAGCTTTGTGGCATTACTTGCTGCTTGCTCTTTGCTACTCTACTACGCCTTCAGCTTACCCTGACTTGCCATGAACACTTTCTCCTCTGTGCAGTGAAAGCAATGCTGAGATCCCATCCTCAACTGGGAAGAATGGCTATCATCAATAACTGCAAAAATAAATAAATAAATACATAAATAAAAGTGAGACCACAGGGAAAAAGAACATTTCTACAGAAACTCGTACAAGCACTATGGAATTGAATATGAATACTGCCTGTAAAACGAAAATTAAAAATTTCATTCACACCAGTCTTACCCCTTCTACACATCACCCTAAAAGAGTGAAGCAAACATTACAGTGGTGCCTGCATGTCCACATTGGTGTGATCTCAAGTCGCAGTAGTTCTACGTTGGTAGCAGCCTATCTATTGACTAACAGGTAAATAGATAAAGACAATTTAGTAGAGACACACAGAAGAATACTCCTGTGCCTTAACAAAACAGAAGGCTGCAGCTTTCATGGGGAAGTGACTGCACCCTGATTTCATGAAGTAAATTGACATCAATCAGATGCAGATGATTATATCTTTTAGGGCTTCTCTTCCCTGACATATCCAAAATATGAACAACTCAAACAAAATTGTTAGAAAAAAGTTAGGGAGAAAGCAGTGAGTTATCCCTTTTGCAGATGGAAAGGGCACATGGGGAATGAGAGAGGGAAGAGAAGAAAGGGAAATAAAAGGAACTGAGGTCTTACACGCGTGCTTCCTATGCCTCGGAATGAATGTGTTCACCATTTCACCAGCACACAGAGAAAATTTAAGAGAGGGGGGAACCCACACTTTGTTTTGCTTTGCTCTCTGGATATTCTAAGAGATCAAATGTTAGTGCGTTTAACAAATTATAGAATTATTATCAGAATATTTACAACAGTGCACAGCTATAAAGCCAGAAAAATCAGAAAATAAATGTGGTGCTATTCCTTGACTGGGGCTCAATTTACGTAAAAGTTTGGTTCAGCCACTAGATAGTGTGGTGAAGCATTAAACTTGATTTCTTGCATGTGAGCTATTGTTTGAAACTGCACAAGAGATGAAATGGAAATTTTCTTCAGGGGATTTGATTTTTAATTTGTACTGAGAATTGAACTGATGACCGTGTGCTTGCCAGGCAGGTGCTGTGCCACTGAACTACAGTCCTAACTTGCTCTTCAGGTCTTTTGACCAACATTGTATTTAAACTAAAATTAAAATTTGCAAAGTCCATATAGATAGAACACTTTTTCTTCAACAAGAGGCCTATTTAATAAGTGGAACAATACAGAAATAGAGTTAGCAACTTATTTGTGGAAAAACAAAATAAAACAGGATGTCTGTAACTATAGCATATAAGGAATTAAAAGAACTTAGAATTTGATAGCACTAATATAACCTTCTTAAATTTTCTATAATGCAAGTTGATGTGCTTTTCAAAAAGAGTCAATGAATTACTATAGTTTTGGAAAGTATATCATGATGCTCACAGCTGTTATAGTAATTGAGAAAAAAAAAAAACAAACCTGCTTTATATACGCTTCATAAACCTTGAAAATCACACTTGTTTTTCATGTTTACAGAAACTTGTGATATGACTTATCTAATCATTTTATTTTTGAAAGATTTGTCTTTAACTGGCTGTGTGATTCCACATTTATGTAAAAAGGAATGCACCTCCTCTCTCTTACCCTTCCGTTGTAACCTGTACCTGCCCATTTCAGTTCTTTGTTTTTCTAATTGAGTTTTCATTGTACCTGAAACTCTTTGCAATCTGTTAGAAATTTAAGAATGATACACTGAGGCAAATAGTCATTTAAATAAACAATTAACTTTTAGGTAATGGTGAATCTGTTCCTCTTTGTGTTGGTGAATAGATCACTAACTATGGAGTTATGGCATAGGGGCAGAATGCCACCAAAAGTTCTGAGCTATTTACAATGAAATATGTAGACCTATTTGTTCAGTCACAGTGGAAGTCCTAGGTATGCTAATTAGCTTGATATGTACTGATTCTTAAAGCGTAGAAATTTATATGAAGTCATCAAGATGTACTAGGTACGTATATGCAATTCCCATCCACAAATTTTATTTTTAAAAAGCTACATATTAAAATTGGAACGATACAGAGAAGATTAGCATGGCCCCTGAGCAAGGATGACACGCAAATTTGTGAAGCATTCCATATTTAAAAAATAAATAAATAAAAATAAAAAAATTAAAAGCTACAATTAAAGAAAAAGAAGCACCACAAAAAAATTCATGAAGCCGGGTGTGGTGGCGCACGCCTGTAATCCCAGCACTTGGGAGGCTGAGGCAGGAGGATCGATGTGAGTTCGAGACCAGCCTGAGTTACAAAAGTGAGCTCAAGGCCAGCCTGAACTGCATAGTGAGACCCTGTCTCAAAAAGCAAAAAAAAAAAAAAATTCATGAAATTGATTAATGGTACATCTGAAAAACAAAGAATACAAAGTGAAACATGTCTATCATACAGTGTTGTACTTCTTTGAATCAGTAACACAAAAATTCACTCTAGGAAAGCACATCAACATGTCATTAACTTTGTGTTAGGGTAAGATGCCTGATATTTACAATACCAAAATATTTTAATAAGATTACCAGCTTAATTTAAGTATTTGTTTTAACAGTTTCCTTTGGACTTATAAATTTTTCTGACACACTGTACATACAATAAAACACAGCTAAGTCAGGCATGGTGGTGCATGCCTGTAATTCCAGCACTTGGGAGGCTGAGGCAGGAGGATTGGTGCGAGTTCGAGACCAGCCTGGGCTACCAAAGTGAGCTGAAGGCCAGCCTGAACTGCATAGGGAGACCCTGTCTCAAACAGACAAAATAAATAAATAAATAAATAAATAAATAAATAAATAAATAAAACACAGCTACTTTTTGTTACTGTTTATCAGACAATATTGCTACAAGAGAAATAACTTAGAAATTTTTTTCTATTCTGCTTTACAACTTAGAAAATGTTATATTGACTTCATAGTAAAAAAAAGAACTATAGTAAGAAGTGTGAATACTC
Source organism: Myocastor coypus (assembly GCA_004027025.1). Taxonomy (NCBI): domain Eukaryota; kingdom Metazoa; phylum Chordata; class Mammalia; order Rodentia; family Myocastoridae; genus Myocastor; species Myocastor coypus. The sequence continues at coordinate 96,120 of PVJA010002949.1, read as the reverse complement.
TTAAGAAAATTAGGACTGGAAATCCGATTCAACCCACCTATTCCCCTTCTGGATATTTTTCCAAAAGAACTGAAAACATCACACCACAGTGCTATGTTTATAGCAGCACAAATTGTCATAGGCAAATCATGAAAACAATCAAACTGCCCATCACCTAGGAATGGATAAAAACAACGTGGTATTTTCATACAACGAAGCACTCCTCAGCTATAAAGAAAGACAAACCAGAGGCCTTTATAGGCAAATGCATACAACTACAGGCTATACTCAGAACTGAAATAAATCAGACTCACATGTGTAAATGTCTCCCTAGTGGAAAAACCTGAAAGAATAAATGAAATCTGAAAGGTATAATAAATACAGTAAAATGGAAGGAAACTAAACATAAGGAATAAACAACGGAGATAACTCAGTAGAATAAGTGCTTGCCTGGTAAGCCAAGGGCCTGAGTTCAATCCCCAGTTATTTTTTAAAAAATAAATAAACAATGAAGATGAAAGAAAGGAAAAAAATAGGTAAAAATGGGGGAAAATCATGTGAATGTATATACGGGGTAGCTGAGATGACTACTAATTCCATAGCAGTTAATACTTAAGATTTTCACTTTGACTAACTACATGCTAATATCTGCAGTGAGCAACTACACTGAAGACAGCAATGTGCAATATAAAAACCATGGCTGAATACCTCTCCCCTTGATCTTCCAAATGTGTACCTTTTATAATCTTATTAACTATGATTATACTCTATTTAAAACAAATGAAAAAATAAAAAAGTAAAAAGGACAAGAAAAACTTAAGGTTCATTGAAAACAAATGTTAATGTTAAATTATTTGTTCAGTCTTGTATACCTACATCTCCTAATGGAGCAACTGTTCTGATGATAAAAATACATAGCATAACAACCATGGTTAATTTTCTCTTCTTGTTCTGAAAAATCTGTTCCACATGTGTTGTTGAATGTTACCCTGTTTCTGTCTTTGTTTTAGTTTTTACTCTTTAGAGTAAACCAAAATAAAATTTAAAATAAAAAATAATAGCTATAAACATACATGAACATCAGCTCACTTTCTGGTTTATTTTTATTAATTGACTGACACAAAATTCATATAACATAAAATTAAACATTTTACCACAAACAACTACATGGTACTCTAGTACATTCAGTGTATCTCATCTACAATCAATATAGAGTTCAAAACTCTTCCCATAACTGTAAATAAAATCCTTTGTCCATGAGGCATTTTTTCCTTTCTTTCTTTCCTTGAAAACCAACAAATGGATTGCTATTAAAGTAGCTATGGACTTATATATTATTAAATTTCACATGAAGGGTGTGATGCTATGTGTATTTTTTTCCTTCCTTAACAAAACAAGTTCCATTTCACCCACACAGCGCCACGGTCCAGCTTTGTTTGCACTCAGTCGCATTCATTTCTACCAATGGCTATGCCGCACTTTAACTGCCCATCCAGTTACTATCGTGTGGGCTCTTTCCACATTTGCACTTTTTTTCAATATTCCTGCTCTATACATGTGTTTACAGGTTTAAGAGGTTGTTGGATGCTTTGATATAATCATCTATGCTAAAATTATAAGATCATATGCTAATTCTGTTTAAATTGTGAAGATTTCTCCTTTTTCCATTGGGGCTGTGCCATTTCATGTCTCCACCAGCAGGGTCCTGCGGTGCTCATTCTCCACCTCTTCACCAATCTTTTACTCTTTCGTGTTACTCTCACTAATTATCCTAGAATCAAACTTCTAAGTAGCTATAAAGTTAGACCTCAATCAAGTTGTGATTTGCATTTACTATATTTGAGCACAGCACTTTCATGTGTACTTTAAAAAACTGAATATTGTCTTTGGACAAATATCAGCTCAAGTGCTTTGTCAATTTTTAAATTGGGTTATATATCTTTTAGTTTTTGAGTTGTCAAAATTATAATATAGCCGGGCGTGGTGGCACACGCCTGTAATCCCAGCACTCGGGAGGCTGAGGCAGGAGGATCAGTGTGACTTCGAGACCAGCCTGAACTGCATAGTGAGACCCTGTCTCAAAAAGACAAAAAAAAAATTATAATATATATGTATGTATAATATGTACATATATATATATACATATACATATATATACATATACATATATATATACATATACATATATATATACATATATATATATATATATATATATATGTTTGTTTATTTGTTTGTATATCCTGGGAACCTAACCATTATCAGATATGTTGTTTGAAATTCCTTTCTACAATTATGCAAATTAAACTAATCCCAAGTGATACCAAATATACTTGAGTGACTTCAGTCAATCTTTCACCCCATCCTATTTGGCACTATATTTATGTGGGACTTAGTCTTTTTAATTGTAAAATAATAAAACATAAACATCAATTCTGCAATAACACTGATATTAAGGAAAATGAGTCCATTTTCATAAATTTGTTTCTTTTGTAATTAAATCCCTGATTCTAGTATCTTCAGTCAGAGTAAAATTGCCAAATCCCCTCAAAAACTCAAAGTAAAAAGCAAAATTAGCCAGTCATATTAGGGTATTGGTTTTGTAAAAATGTACCTCAATAGATAACAAATGATTCAAGAATCTGCATTCTTGGCTGTTCACTTAGGTTTCACTTTGAATTAGAAGCTATTTGGAGAGATAAGCCTTTTTGTAAGATTTCTTGTCAAATAGCAATATTGCTGTTGCTCATGGGTCCCGAACAGGTGTTCTGATGTGTCTCCTTATTCTCACTGTGTCTATGGTTTCTGCAGTGATTTCTGTTCTACAGAGTCATGTTCTAGTTGATTCTGCTTCTCACACTACTACTAATTTCTCAAGTCTTCATCATGATCATTAAAAATATAATGAAAATGCCTATTACCTTCTTTTTCACCAGTTTTAGTCCTACCAAGAATAAATACTTTATTTTGATGAAACTGCACAAAGTGTCCATGGTACAGTACTAACAACAAAAATGCTTTGATGAATTGCTAAGATTTTAGGTATTTAATATTCTAGCAGTTAATAGATTCCTGACTAACAGACACAAGATTATGATTGCCTATCTTTGAGGAAATGGAATGTTTGAGAAAATTATTTGGTGTGCCTCACTATTGTACCTGTCACCACTTTTAATTAAAAATGCATTGATGCATGACTAAAGTGTGCTTGGTGAAAAACAGACCCATTTTAGTTCCACTGGAGTAATGCACATCTAGCCCAGTGGAGTTAGCCCAGGCAATTATAGCACAAAGACAGCTCAGGCACCGTGGAGCCTCACATTTCAATCTCAAAGCCTATAGATATTGGGTGCCCAATATCACATATATGTGTAGACACAATCAGCACCAATGGATTTGTTAATCCTGTCTAAATACCTGTAATGAAACCCTTTCAATAATCTCTGGCAAGTTAATACTTGGTGAAATGAATATTGAATAATAATTCAGTTCTCCCTTGTATCACATGGCAGCATGCAGTAAGCTAAACTATTCAGAGTATCCATATTGGTGTGTTTGAGTTTTTGTACAATTATGGGTATAGGTGCCCATGCAATTGGACACTGGATCTAATTGGTCTTTCTGATATTTCCCCTTTTTTAAAAATTTTTACTTGCATATTCACTTCCATCAACATTTAATGAAATCAAATACTAATATGTCAGGAGCTGATCTTTATTGAAAATTTTGAGAAAGTTAAAAAATGTAAATACTTAGTCATCTCCGAAACAATTAATCAAACAACACTAAAATAATTGAGCCTGCTCATCTTGATGGGTAGTTATTTCAATTCCTGAAGCAGAGCAACAAAGATTTACAATTGACTGGGGCCTAGAGGCAATGGTGACTGTACAACTTAAATGAAAGAGCACATCTAGAGCTGCAGAAGAGTGTGGCAGGAACGGAAGGATGGGAGAAGTGAGTTCAGAATAAGAGAGAGGACTGGGTGGCTGATTAGTGATAATGGGACTTCTACTGCACTGTTTTAAAGTTTAGACATTAATTATTTTTTATCACATATAAATGCGTGTATATATGTTGGATGATGTTCTGTAATATCCACCACTTGAAGTTTTATATTTTCAAGCACATGATGGGCTGGTGCCTTTGTTTTCGTCATTAAATTCCTCTGTTACTCTTCATTTCATGTCATAGCTGTTGGATGTTCTGTCTACATATATTTTGGCAAAATCATCCATGTATTCATTCACATTCTCATGCATTTGGTTATTAATTAAGAATGTATCTTGTGCTTCAGCATATGCTGTGGATCATATGTATATATATATATATATATATATATATATATATATATATATATATAGTCAAGAAAAGAAAAGCAGAGAGGAAAACTATCCTAATGTTAGATAATTAGCTCTTTCCACTAGTAGGGATTTATAAACTAACAACACACATGCATTGCTAGGCATTCATTCCAAAATAGTAAAACTTTTAAAGATGTTCAGAATAATTCACTCAAAAACTACAACCTCAATATGTTCTTTTGCATTCAATTTTGCCTGTCCTATTTTTTTAGCTATAGATCCACTAGTAGAAATTTTACTTATCTAGTCATTTACATGCAAAAGGGTATAATTTTTAATATGTGGATGAGCTAGGATTTTCTGCACAGTTTTATGACCAGAAATATGAGTAAAATTATTCTTGTATTAAATGACCCACTGAGTAGATCTACCAGTCATTTTCTTATTCATGTCCCTGAATCCATGGCTCTTAGAAAATTAAAATTAATTTAAAAATGAAAGAAGGGAAAAATATTTAAAGCAGTTGGCCTGCTTTGAAATGTATGCTCATGAGTCTACATAAGCATAGGGTGAGAGTTGAGTAAATCTTCCCAAAGTAATACTACTGTGGTTATTATAATCCTAGCCTTGTACGTCTTCCTTAGGGGGAAAATAACACTTTGCAAGTGTTCCTTCTGTTTTTCTTTTTAATATACAGCCTATATTTTTAATTTTAGTAAATAATCACTACATACAAACTAAGATATCTCCACAATCAAATCCGTCTTCCAGAGAATGTCATGTGAGCAGAGCTTTCTTGGAAAAGCAGGGGATCTGTTTGATGATGGAGCAAGCATTTTTACTCCTTTGTTGCACTTCGAAGACAAGGGATTTGCTACATCAAACACACGTGGAACCACTTTTGCTTATAACTGCTGTGACCAACTTTACTCATTTTCACTTTTACAGACTCCTTAATAAAAGAGAAACAGCAAGTTTCAATGGTGCATTTTCAGGACTGTGTGCTGCAAGGGATTTATTGCTAGAAGAGTTGAGTTCTAGGGATCCTGAGAGCAAGCAGGCAAGGCAGAGGTAGGCAGAAGGACTCAATCATGACTTCAGGTGCGCTAGTTCAGCTTGCTGGGACTGACTAGGGAATCCCCGTGGAAGTTGGCTGGTCACCATCTTGAGTAAACATGTGGCATGCAGAGGGACCTGCGCCTGAGAGAAGCACTAATGGCCAGCTCCCTGCCTCCTGGCCTGCTGTGCGCAGCACAGTGCTTCTGTTTCAGCCATTGTAGGATCAATCTGCCTCCCAAGGAGGTGGTGGCTTGCCTGCCTTGGGAAGTCACTGTAAGTTTTTTAACTTACATTTAAGTAGTTTTTCTGTTACATAAAGACTAACAAATGGCTATGCCATTTAATTTGAAAGGTATAATGCTCACTGTGAAAGGGAAAGAAACTGTTCAAAGAGGAGCAAGTGGGATGAGTGAAAGGAGAAAAGAAAGAAGGGAAAAAGAAACGTGTATTCAGACAGGATAGCTGGATAATCGTTCTGCTAATTTCTGATGCTATGTTGAAAGGAGCAGTTAAAGGTTAATTTTTTTTTCTCTCTCCTTTCTAATTTTCTGTAATTTTTGATCAGTTTTTCAGGCTTCTGTCTGGTAATCTGAACAACTAATATGAAGACAACAATACGCAGTATAAAAACCATTCTTCAATTCCTATCATTTTGTGCAGTATAATTCTGGATTGCTTCTAACCTTTTCAAATATTTTATTCTCTCTACAAAAGGAAAAATATGTGAAAAATATATTAAAATAATGTAAAGAGACATGTAGCATCAGTGCATTGCAGTGCTTGCATTGAAAATCTTTAGCTTTTCATTAAAATGTTTAAGATAGAGAAAACCTTGCTGATATCATTAGAATTCACATTGCATATTTTGGTTACAAAAAGTTATTAGAAGAACAGTATTTTGATTTTTCTTTTCACAAAAGCAAAGCCCTCATCGATAAGAGAACTATTTTATACATAAACATTACAAGTATCATTCCAGTAGAAAGCAAAATTATAATTATGTATTGAAAGTTTTATAGCAAATGTATAAAGATTGATGATAGTGTCATAATACACTAACATATATATATTATATACCATATAGTATAATACACTAAGCATATATGATATAGTATATAGAGTATAATATAATACAGTATAGTATCATGTATGTATTATTATAGTATATACTTACATAGTATACATAGTATAGTACTATATAGTTACATGCTTATATAGTTGTACTGTATAAATATGCATACTAGAATAAACATTCTATAAAATATATAAATAGGTAACTGCTGTTATATTTGTCACATTTCAGTGTAGTCTATGAAATTGTACTTAATGATTGTGAAATGTGCAGTATGATTTTCAATATTTTTGATCACATTTTTAGGAATAATATTTTTACTTCATGTAATACATAGTCATGTGACAGGATTCTCAAGAACTATTCAGTTTTACTAAATGTAACTTTTACCATGGCAATTTCATTTAGCTTTGATATATCGAATGTCTGGGATTCCTTCAGAAAATAATATTTAAATTGAGTTAGTCACTTTTCCATCAATGTGGTAACAATCCTGGTGACAAACACACAAATGGGAAGAGGTATATTTTGGATCATGATTTCAAAGATTGCATTTACTTGGCCTACTGCCCACGGTTTGGGCAAGACGTCCTGGGAGTGCACAGCAAGCGAGACCTGTTCACCTCATGGCACCAGAAGTTGAAGACAATGAGAAAGGGTCTCAGTCCCAGTAGATTTTTTCCACTGACCCACCTTCTAAACTAGAGCCTTCCAGTACTGCCAAGCAGATGACCACATCAGAAGCACACAGGTGGACATTCAAATCTAAACTAAAACTACATGTCTTTTTGTTTGTTTCCTTTTAAACACAGTAAGTGGCTTCACTCATTTTTTTAAATAACTGCCAACTTTATCAGTGAAATTGAACTTCTAAAATATTTTCCCCATTTTAAGTGAAAATGAATTATAAACAAGCTATGTTCTTAGTTCTCTTTGTCTTTTTTAACTGCAAACAAACTATAAAATATATCTCTGTTCAGTAAATTATTTTTATTAGTATTCTTAAAGACAATCTCTGTGTGTGCATTTAAGCTTTTTCCTACCATTTCAGTACATTACACCAGCAGTGGTGAAAGGAAAACAGTGCTTGACATTCTAATGTAGTCATTCTTTTCCGTAGGTACGAACATGATAAAGAGACTATAATACACACATTCAGAAATTATCACCCAAGCCCAGTACCTGAACAAAGCTAAGTCTTGAATTTTTAACTTTGAAGTGCCAAATATTCAGTCTCACGTATTAATTGTCAAGTCCCCACAGTTGCTGCCCTGTTAATGAGATCAAATTCTCTATGGTTCAAATCTTGCTCAAAATTGAAAAGCTTCATAATACTGAAGGGTTTGAATATAGGTAAATGTGTGCTGCAGTTGTCAGCCTGTCTTTCACTCTGACTTCAGGCATAAGTCACTCTCTGCACAAGCTTCTCTGACTTTCTTGTCTCTCTTTCTCACTTGTTACCCAGAACAAAACCACTTGTACTACAATAGGCAAAACACTCTTTATCTGTCTCAAGACAGCTTTCCCTATTATTTGCAATTTCAAAACTCTTTCTAAACACATCTAAGCATCTTCTCAGCTGTTTTCAAGAAGATGTGTATTGTGGGACACCTTTATTGAAGCAGTGATGATAGTCATAACTGTCTTGCTCCTCAGAGGATTTGTAAGATCAAAACCTCATGGTATACCCAGAAAGTTTATATTATAATTTCAATATTCTTTTCTGTGCATTTTTAAATATGAATTTCAGCTGCCACTGGGCTCCTCAATTGTCTAGTATGATTACAGCCATCTGGAGCATCTCCCAGACCTCATTACTTTATAACCAACCTAAATAGTACAATGTTGTCAGAATATTTCACTATCTCCCTGTTTCTGTTGTCCTCATCATTAGCAAAAATACATAGAAAACACATAGATCCCAGCACCAATGGCCACCTTTTGTCATTCAGCTTCTCACCTGGAAGAATTCACATGTATTACTATCCATTGTTCCTTAGATCTTAGACACCTTTCACAATACCCAGAGATCTTGGTTCATTACCATGGCATTTTGCATAGGCTGCTATGAACTGAACACTTCATGGTTTAATTAACATGCTAGAAAAAAAGCAGCATTTAATATCTCACTGAGTCTTTGGAAATTAAAAATCAAGAAACAGGAACATAGCTATAAAACAAAGACCACATTAGAGGACTAATTTAATTTTCCGTTGCTGGAAGAGAACACCTAACATGTCTTAGAGAGAAGAGGTTATTTGAGCTCAGGAATTAAGAGGCTTCAGTCCAACTCTGGATGACTTTGTTGGAAAAGGGCTGAGCGTCATAATTGAAGATCAGGTAGGGATGACTTCCCACCTCATGGCAACCAGGAAGCATAGAGTTAGAAAGAACTGAAGAATATAGGGGCTCTGAATACATAGACCCTTCTAGGTTATGTTTGCAGTGGTCTAGCCCCTCCACCCAGGACTTAACTTCAGGAATGAATTCATCACAAGATTAATTCAATGATGTGGTTAGCTCCCCATGACTAAAGCACTCTGTGAACGTCCCAGAGCATATGACCCTTTGGGGTCCTATTTTTTATCCAAACTAGAACAAGGAATATGTCCCCAGCAATACTTGACTATATTTCATAATGTTTTGCCTCACCTCTGGGAACAGAAAGAACTCTGTAAGATCTTGAAGCTTTGATTTACTTATAAATTCAGTTTTGGATACGAAGACTCCAAGTCTTCTAATATATGAGTGTATTTCTTTTATCATATTATGATAATGTAATATATTTTGAATGTATTTATTTCTTTTGATATACTATGATTATCTGAAGACAGCACCATAATAGCTAATTAATTATTATCAAATATATCAGCTTTTAAATAAAATATAATTTAGTGACTGTGGCAAGCTAAATTTCATTATTATTCAGCAAAATTCAAATATATATGATCAACAGCAAATAAAAGCTATAATCTCATGTGGCTTTATATAACTATATATCATGATACATTTTTACTAGGATTAGCAACATAGTAAAAGAAAACAAAGGATAACTTAATAATTACTTGAATCACTTCATCAAATTCATTTTAAGACATATAATCTTAAAAATAATAAATATTTCAGTATTTTAATAAAAATCAATAAATTGCAATTATAAAATGTGCATTATTCTGTATTTTAACAAGCTCATATAACTTATATTTCTAAAACTTGACTAGGAGTAGACAAAGCTGTGCAAAAATTATACAATTTTTCACATGAATTTATACATGTTATGTATAATAATCAAAGTTATTAATAATTAATAAATAATTATTAATTATTATTAATTAATATTATTATTAATAATTATTATTAATTATTATTATTAATATTATTATTAATATTATTATTAATAATTATTAGTTATTAATTATTAATAAATAATCAAAGTTTTGTTTTGCTTTTTGAGGCAGAGTGACCTCAAACTTACTGTGTAGCAAGGCTGGGCTCAATCTCAAAGCTACCCTCTTCCTTTAGTCTCCTGAGGACTGCCATTACGTATCATCATGCCCATGCTTACGTTGAGATTGATGTATGATGTATCCTGAATTCCACCATATCAATGCACTCTTTTTTTTTGAGACAGGGTCTTGCTATGCAGTTCAGGCTGACCTTGAACTCACTTTGGTAGCCCAGGCTGGTCTTGATCTCACAACAATCCTCCTGCCTCGGCCTCCCAAGTGCTGGGATTCAATACACTCTTTTGTATCAAAAAATACTTAAAGAATATTCATGTAGACATTTTATTTTGATATTGCAGTTAGCATGCTATTTTATTTTTCTCAAAATATGAATTAGTTTTTATTCATTCTTCATTTTACTTTATTTATATTTTTATTCCTGTACATTGATTGTACAATTATATTCATTGTATATTATGTAACCACTCTGAAATTATCTTTATATTTGCTTCCTGTCCTCTCCCTGAAAATCATTTATAAGATCTACCTCCCGTATTCTATTCCCCTTTTCTTATTTTGATCTTTATTTATGCTTTTTGTTTCTCATTTAAGAGGAAGCAGAGATAGTTAAGCTTGTATGTTTGATTTGTTCCACTTGTATAATAACGGTAAAATATGAATTTTATACAAATAACTTATTTGAACATAATCTTTACTATCCCCAATAATTTACTAGATCATAAATTTCAAAAATAATGTTGAATTGGCATAAAAGCAGACATAGAAAAATATCTAGACATTTTGTAAAATCATAAAACTGAATGCAACTTAAAAATTAGTTAACGATATATTGTTTGATTTTAGAAGAATTATTCAGTAAAAAAGAACAATAAAAAATGAGACTAAACCTAATCTCCTAGGAAAAGATTCACTTGATTAGAAACTTAAATATATGTAGCTTTATTTACAACAAAAGAATTTTGGAAGTGCTAATAATATGCCACTTAATGACATGCACAGTTTTGTCAGATTTTTTTGTTGTCATATGCATTCTTATTTCCAGCACATCCACTATGCACTGCTAACCTGCTTTCTTTACCTACTTAATTATAAACCTTTGTAACTAAAAAGTGAATTTTTCTAAGGATTCAATTAAAATAAATTCTGTTTAATTAATCCTTCTAGTGTAGATGGTTTAGAAGTCCAGAAATATTTTTGGACCACTTGGAAAAGTGGCGAACACAGTGATAATTAGTGCCCATCAGTATTCTTCCCCTCACATACCTCCAGCAATTTCATGCATCCGGTAGCACTGGCTCTTCCTCATAGGTGAATGTGTTATGCTGGTCTTCCTTGAATATATAAAAGTATCTGAGTCTCCTATAAGTATAGATAAAAGGGGATTCATCACCTAAAAATATTTCTCTTCTCAAAAAAGAAATGAATTTCCTCTAGACAAAACAACATGTATGACTCGAACATTTTCTGTACTTCCCTTAAAGTACTGTTGCATTTCAATTGAGTTTCCCATGTTTGTTTGTTTGTTTTGTTAAACTTTAGTAAAACTGATAAATATTACAATTTTGCAAGCATGAAACTAATAAGTGTGTGTAAATCCATCAACTTTGGCTGAAGTCATTATATGTTTTTAAACTTGTTCTTTAGAGTAGCTTCATTCACACAGATGAGTCATCCATGCAATAAGGAAATTTTGATGTCAGTTTCTATTTTTCCTCTTGTGGAAGATAAACATTAATCTTTTGTTAAAATCATAAAATGGACCCTCCATAAAAATTTTAGAAATATTCATGTTTTTTTTTTAAAGTCACCACTTGTAGATTTTTATTTTTTTAAGTCAATACAAATGATAGCAGGGGGAAAAAAAACATTAGGAATGATATAGAATTCACAAAACAAAATAATAGACATTTTTTTTTTACAAAATAATAGAAATTTGATAATAATTGTTGTATTCCATAATGTTATCTTGAAAGTAGTTGTTTAGAATATAAAAGCATGAAAAATTGGAAAAAATAGTCTTAAGTATTAAGTTTCAACAGAAAAGCAGAAATCAGCAATGCAATTATCCAAGCTATCCTTTATATATACATAAGTGTACCCTTTTCCCTTGTAGGTATCAGTGAAACAGCAAGAGTCAACACAAATGACATAAAAAGACTATTGGCAGAAGCAGTATGAGAAAATCTCCAAGCATGTTAAAAGAATCTGACATACAAATTAGTGAGGCAAACACAACTCCAAATAGCCTTAATCAAAATAAATGTACACCCAAGATGCTTAATCATCAAGATCCCAGCACAAGAACATAATATTAAAAGCCGTTAGAGAAAATAAACAGATTACCTATAATGGAGAGCCCTTCAGAATTCATGAAATTTTTGAATGACACCTAAGTAAACTAGAACCAAATGAATTAAAATATTCATTAAAGGAACTTTGATTCTCTTCATAGGTGGTGTTGTTATGAGACAATATCTGATAATATACACAACACTGTAGCCTGTTTTACAATATACATTTTCAGGTGAATTTTCTATATTTTCCTCATGTTTTATATTGAAGATTACAAACTTTCAATTATTTTTACTGTACACGTTAAATATGTTAGAAAAACATACTATATATTACACTGACAGGAATAGCTGTATTCTTTTTTTTCTTTTTCCTTTTCTTTTTTTATGTATGTGGTAATATGTCTACAGGGCCTATGGGATCTCACTACATCACAGATCAGACTCTTAGAGACTCTTCTGTTTTTAGCCTCGCAAGAGCTGGGATTATAGGCACATGCTGCCATGCCCAGTCTCAATCAGCAGCTCAGTGTGTTCCAGGGGAAGGGCCAGCCCAGCATGCCAGGGATCAAACACCCACCACTGTGGTCTTCTTAACCAGGCACTTTCTTATGCTGAGGAACAGCTACATTCGTAATAAAAAGGTAAATTCAACACAAAGATTCATTACCTCAAAGCAAAATTTAGTTGCTTTTTCTCCAACACTTTGGTAGTTTTTAGTTTTTCGATCTTACATGATGGGTGAGTTAAACTCTTCCAGTGGAGTCCTTACTAATTGCCTGTACTTACTAAATTTCTCTGTAAGTCTTCTTCAATTTGCAGATTTTACTTGATGTCATTAGTGAAAACAATTAAATTCATCCTTTTTCATTTCTTTAGTAAGAATATTTATTATTTTTAATGAAAATTAACTATATTTTTCATCTCTTACTATGATTTTTTGGAACATTTCTAATTCAGGAAATCATACTATATTTAATCTTGCAAATTTCTAGCACTCAATACTTAATAAAAATATTTCACAACCAGTATTTAAATATATATCTTCTAAAAACAGCATCATCTTATATAAAGCTTATATCAACATGGTAAAATTTTCACTCAAGGAAATTAAAATCAATATATTGAATATGTATTTTATTGTTGAAATTTAAATTCTCTTACTTGTTCTAACAATTGCTTGTGTAATTCTCTCTTTCCTCTTTAGTCAAGAATCTGAACATATGACTTTTCCAGTAGCTTCATAGTCATGTCCTTTTTGATATACTGAAGACATGCTCACAATGGAATAATAGCATATTAAAAAAGACATACCTGACATCCATCAGAGGCTTTTTCCCCTCTGGTTAATTTAGAGACACTGTGCAACCAAATAAATATTGACCCAAATAGATTAAGACTTGTCATTAACGTAAGAATCATGTGTCCGTACAATGCTAAAAGTGAATCATTAAAGTGATTAATTGCATCATTTTTATAATAGGCATGTCTATTTAATAAAAATATAGAAGGAATACTTCAACTAGAAATAGAACATCATCTCATTACACTAAACATAGATACGATTACCTTAGGTAAATGTCACCAGTGGATTTTTTTTGTTGTTGTTTTTTTTGTTGTTGTTGTTGTTGTTTGGTTTTTCTTGTCTTTTTGAGACAGGGTCTCGCTATGCAGTTGAAGCTGGCCTTGAGCTCACTTCTGTAACCCAGGCTGATCTTGAACTCACACCAATCCTCCTGCCTCAGTTTCCCGAGTGCTGGGATTAGAGGGGTGTGCAACCACACCTGGCTACCAATAGATGTTAATAGCATTAGTTAAAGTCTACAGGAGAGCAAGATGCTGAGTTTCATCCTATGCTTCCCACAGATTGCATATGGGCACACATGGGGAAAGTAGCAAATGAAGATCTCATGAGTTTCCTGAATCAGAAGCCTGGACTTCAACCCAGCTTAATGGGACATGTTCACTTGGTATATCCTTTACTGCTATACTTGTAAGGAAATATCATGAATTTAATGTCACTTTGAAGACAGAAATATGATTAATTTTGCAATTCACAGTAGCAGCATCACAAGAGTTTTATCAGACATGGAATAACTAGCTGCTTTACTTTAACATGCCTATTTATTTTGATTCCATGTATGAGGAGTCTAGTTCTGAAAGGTTTAGTAAAACACTTAGATAGTTCAGAATATACAAATGTTTCCCAAGGGAAATAAATGCAGGTATGACTCAAATTTTTTATTTTCCTAGATAGTAGAAACTTAGTACTTGAAAAACAAGTAATGGAAGAATGATAGGATGCTTACCAGTTTGTCTCGTCATCTCTTGAATATATGATAAATTAATATATGTATATATATATATATACGTATATATATATATATATATATATTAACTTTTATGAAGAGACTAAAAAATGAAGCTAGTATAACAGGTATAACTCCTAGTTTTTAAAACATTGCTACCAGAGAAAATCATAATCACATGACAGACATATACAAAAAAAAAAAAAAGAAAATACACAGCTTCAGTACAAGTTCATCATGGCATCTACCATTGACTTCATTTACCTTGAATTGCCACATTTGGTATGTATTCTTTTAAAAAAAAAAAAATTGAGAAGTATTTTCTTTCCCCAGGCAGCCTTGATACTTTGGCAGGTTAGAGAAGGAGCTTTTGTTCACAATGAATAGACCACATAACTCCATGAAAACCAGGGTTTATGATGGCCTTCAGCAAGTATACTATGCATGGCGCCTCTTTTATTTGATTCAGAAAAGGAACAGCTTAAATTATATAAGGGACACTCCCTTCAAATTTCCTTGCTTTGCAGGCTTGCATATGTATTGTTTTATATGTGGCAATATCAGTCTTTTTGATACAATGCTGCCAACATTACTCTTTGATGAATGCTAATAAATTCAAACTCCTAATATTACCCTGTAGTTTTTAAGGTTGAGGGAGTGGAAAAGAACAAAAGCCAAGTCTGTAAAAATTATTGTCTACACTTGACATTGAAAATTGGGTCAAATACTCAAGGCTTCAAAAGATGGAATCAGTCCAGTTAGAATATCCCTTTATCCCCCGTCGGTATTAATCAATGAGACCGCATAATATAAAAGTTTTTATGGTGCATGCCAGCAAATATGAGATCTTATGTTACACCAAAATATTCTATAGTTAATGGACACAGAGATTTTAACGAAATTCTATGACATGTTGGAACACCCCTTATAGCTTCAAATGAAACCTGTGGCATGTGATCTTGGAGTTCTCAAACATTCAGCTCAGAATCTGCCAAGACCCTACTCTTGATGAGGAAGGTAGAAATTTCCATATGTTTGCTGTCATTTTATTATAAATCTTTAATCAAGTGAAAATAAGACTGACAGGCTAAACACCAGTACCATAGTGAGTCCTCTTTCCGCTATGTTGGACTATACCATTTCAAAATCCCCTTGCATTTTTTTCCATGAACAAATTTAGATATTGTATTCATTTGAGAATCCCTTACATTGGTCATCAAAATCTCTATACCCTTATCTGTGTATGGCATGGTAAAACAGAGTTAATCTTCAAAGAGTGGCGATATACATTTTCATTGAAAAAGAACAATTGAAAACAAAAGGGAACATGGTCCAGACAGGAGGCCAAGTGACTGGCAATTGTGAGAAAATGGGAACTATGATAACTGAAACAACTCTGCAGCATTTCAGTGGCACTACCCTACAACTTTACTAAGTGGTCGACTCAATCTACAGGCACATGTTTTATATTTTATCATATCATGTCAACCCAAATTTAACATGTGTAGCATAATAACAATGTGAATATCAGATAGTGTTAACATAATTCTACCAACCACTCACTTTTTCTAAGAAAAAAGCATCTAATTTGTCATCCATAATCCTTGACAGCATTGCTAATATTTGCATTTTGTTCATTATGCAAAAATGCAAAGGTAGCACTCAGCCCAAACTCCAACACCCAGACCTGACCCTTCATCCCTGAACTCTTCCCGGACCCCCCCCCCACCATCCTGATTGGGCCAACCAGTGGACTCAGCCCAGGCCCATCTTCTGACTCATCAACAATTGAGCCCCGATTCCACCTTCATGACCAGGGCTCACATCGGCCAGGTAAAAACTCTCTTAGCCCGAATTCATCCCCTAACTCGACAACTGCCTGAACCCGGACTACACCCATACTACCCCCATGGCCACCCATCATCCCGACCCACCATGGGGACTCGTGGTAGCCAGCCACTTAAGCTCTGATTCACAGCCAGGCACTTCTGGAGGGGAACAAGCTTGGTGGATCCAGACCAAAATTTCCATAGTTGCTAACTATAAGTTCAGAAAAGTGCAGAGATCACTGCTATAAAAGATGATAAAGACAAGGAGCAAGATCCAATCCTAGGTCCTGAGTACACCCAAAACAAATACAGGAAACACTACCATGGAAGAAAATAGGAATCATGCAGACAAAAATCTCTGAATGGATAGCATCAGAGGTAAAAGACAAGTACAGAAATGTATAGAGCAACTCAGATCAGAGATAACATCTGAAGTAAAAAAAGAAATGCATAAATTAATAGACTCTGAAGTGGAAAAATAACTGCAAAAATGTATAGAGGAAATCAGAGCAGAAATAACATCTGAAGTTTAAAAAAACATCTCTAAATTAATAGCATTTGCAGTTGGAGAACAGCTACAGAAAGATGGAGGAGAACAGAGCAGAAATAATCTCTGAACTAGAGACAGAAAGAATAACTATAATGAGGGATTTCAGTACTACTAAAGAAGATATTGATAAAAAAATTAGGGGAGAATACAAAAATGATGGATTCCCTGATGGAGCAATATAGGAAAGAAATAGATCGCATGAAAGAGTTTCAAAGAGATATACAAGAAAATAAAATCTCAATCACAAACTGGAAAAAAAGTATGAATGAAAGTGAAGATAGAGTCTCAGATCTAGAAAATAACATCACAGCTTTTGAAAAAAGGAAGAAAGGATCTCTTAAAAACAAGTAGGATGCAGGAAAAAATAATTCAACGTCTGCAAGATGATGCAAACAATGAACAACGTGAGATTAATAGGAATCAGCAAGAAAGGAGTCGACACAAATGATATAAAAAGAATATGGGCTGAAGTAATAGCAGAAAAGTTCCCAAATATGAAAAAAAAACAATCAGACATATAGATAACTAAAGCATACAGAACTGCAAATAGCATCAACCTGACTAAAAACACACCTAGACATATAATAGTCAAGATTCCAGAAATTCAGCAGAATAGTATACGAAAAGCTGCTAGAGAAAAGAAACAGATCACATTTAAAGGAAAACCCATCAGAATAATGGCAGATTTCTCTTCACAAACCATGAAGTCAAGGAAGAGCATGGAGTAGAGTGCTTCAAGTCCTTCATGAAAACAAATTTCAGCCCAGACTGATACCTGGCAAAACTCTCTTTCAAGTACTAGGGAGAAGTGAAATACTTCCATCACAAGGAACAACTAAAGAATATCATGACGTCAAAGCCAACCCTACACAGTATACTAAGAACTATTTTAGAGAAGGAACAAAATGACTCAAATTCAAGAAATGAAAACAGAAAGATCCCACCAAATAGGGTACTCAATTAAACATAGGAGAAAAAAGGGTAAACAGTAGTAAGTAAACATCATGTCAATCATAAGTCAATACATTTCAATCATAACCATCAGTGTAAATGGATTCAATTCTCCAATTAAAAGAAGTAGACTGACAGAGTGGATAAAGAAGCAAAATCCAACAATATGCTGTATGCAAGAAACGCACTTAACTCATAAAGAAACTCAGGCTAAAAGAGAAAGCATGGAAAACAATACTACGTGCTCCATCACCTAAAAAAAAAAAAAAAAAAAAAAAAAAAAAAAAAAAAAAAAAGCAGGGGTAGCAATCCTGTTTTCAGACAGCCTAAACTTCAAACAGAGACTGATCAAACAAAATAAAGAAGGACAATACATATTGGTTAGTGGAAAACTTCAAGATGAAGAGGTAACACTCATAAATATATATGCACCCAGTACAGGAGCAAGAAGTTATATAAGGCAAACCTTAATGGACATGAAAAATCTCATATCCAATACCATAATCTTAACAGGAGACCTTAACATCCCTTTATTTGAAAAAGATAGATGAAGCAGACAAAAAATTATCAAAGAACTAGCAGAACTGAACTAGAGCTTGGAACAACTGGAATTAGTGGACCATAGACAGAGTGTTCCTGCCAACCACGTCAGAATATACACGTTTTCAGCTGCACGTGGGACATTTTCTAAAACAGACCACATGTTAATCCATAGGTCATGCTTAAGCCTATGCAAGAAAACAGAAATTATCCCATGCATATTACCTGATCACAGTGAAGTGAAACTGGAAATAAATGAAAAAAGAAACCACAAGAAATCCAGAAATTCTTGGAAATTAAACAACATTCTTCTCAACAACCAGTGAGTTACAGATGAAATCAAACAATATCTACAATTTAATGAAAATTCAGAAACTACGTACTGGAAATCACAGGATGCAATGAAAGCAGTTCTTAGAGGGAAATTTATAGCTCGGAACTCGCACATTAAGAAAACAGAACGAGAAAAAGTAAATACTCTCATGGAGCATCTTAATCAACTAGAAATAGAAAAGCAAATGAAATCCAAAGCCCAAACATGGGAGGAAATTATAAAGATTAGGGTAGAAATTAATTCAATTGAGACAAAGAAAACAACACAAAGAATTAATCAATCAAAAAGCTAGTTCTTTGAAAGATTAAATAAGATTGATAAGCCCCTAGCTAACCTCATCAAAAAGAGGAAAGAAAAGATTCAAATTCCAGTAATAAGGAATGAAAAAGGAGAAATTGCTACAGACTAAGAAGAGATGCAAAGGATCATAAATAGCTACTTTGAGAATCTTTCTTTACTCTCACAAAATTGAAGACATAGATGAAATGGATAGATTCCTACAAAAGAACAAATTACCCAAACTGAATCAAGAAGATATAAGAACTCTAAATAACCAAATAACAGCCAATGAAATATGAAATGTAATAAAAAGCCTACTAATTTGATGGATTCATCACATAATTCTTCAAGAAATTTATAGAGACATAATGCCAACACTCCTCAAACCCTTCAATGAAATAAAAAAGGAAGCAGTCCTTTCAAAATCATTCCGAGAGGCAAGTATTACAGATACCAAAACCAGAGAGAGATGTAACTAAAAAAGAAAACTAACGGCCAATTTCCCTCATGAACAGATGCAAAAAATGCTCAATAAAATCCTCGGCATTAGATTACAACAAATCATCAAGAAGATTATACACCATGACCAGGTAGGATTCATCCCAGAGATTCAAGGATGATTCAATATATGCAAATCTATAAATGCAATACACTATATCAGCAGAGCCAAAACCAAAAATCGAATGATCATTTCAATTGATGCAGAAAAGGCTTTTGATAAAGTCCAACACTCACTCATGTACAAAGTCCTACAGAAAAATGGAGTAGAGGACCTCTACCTCAAACTGATAAAAGCCATCTACAACAATCCAACAGCTAACATAATTCTAAATGGGGAAAAACTGAAGTCGTGTTGTCTCAAATATGGCACAAGACAAGGATGCCCTCTATCACCACTCCTATTCAATATAGTTCCTGCATCATTAGCTACAGCCATTAGACAAGTAAGAGAAATAGTAGGAATAATAATAGGTAAAGAATAAGTAAAACAATCACTATTTGCAGATGACATGGTAATCTACTTGGAAGACCCAAAGAACTCCACCAAGAAGCTCCTAGAATTAATACACAAATTCAGTAGCATAGCAGGTTACAAAGTCAACACACAAAAGTCAATAGCAATCCTCTACACAGATAACAAATACACTGAGAGAGAAATTAGAGAAACAGTACCTTTTGTGATAGCACTGAAGAAAATGAAACACTTAGGAATTAACCTAACTAAAACAGTCGAAGAGCTTTGCAATGAAAACTACAGTACTCTGAAACAAATCCTAGAAGATTTCGGAAAATGCAAAGATACTGTCTGCTCCTGGATAGGAAGAAGCAACATTGTGAAGATGGCCATACTCCCTAAATGGCTGTACAGATTTAATGCAATTCCTATCAAAATACCATCAACATACCTCACCAACCTGAAGAAATCATTCCTAAAATTTATTTGGAACCAAAAAGGACCCAGAATTGTAAAGACAATCCTGGGCAACAAAGGAGGCATTATAATTCCTGACCTAAAGTTATACTACAGAGCTATAGTAATAAATAAGCATGGCATTGGCAAAAATAGACTTGAGGATCAATGGAACAGATTAGAAGATGCAGAATACAAACACATTCAGCCTCATCTCCAATGAAGGTGCCAAACATGCTTACTGGAAAGAAGATAGCCTCTTTAACAAATGATGCTCGCAAAACTGGCACTCTACATGTCGAAAACTAAAACTTGACCCTTGTCTATCACCATGCACTAAACTAAAGTCAAAATGGATTAAAGATCTAAATATCAAAAGACAAACATTAAATCTCCAGAAGAGAAACTGGAAGGAAATATTGCAGACTTTGAGGTAGGCAAAAAGTTCATGGACAAAAATCAGATTCCATGTTTAACATTTGATTTTGAGATAGGGTCTCGCTGTGCAGTTCAGGCTGGCTTTGAGCTCACTTTTGTAGCCCAGGCTGGTCTCGAACTCGCACTGATCCTCCTGCCTCAGCCTCCCGAGTGCTGGGATTACAGTTGTGAGCCACCACGCCCGGCTCCATGTTTAACATTTGAAAGCATCACCAAATGGGACCTTTTCTGGCTAAAATGTTTTGCACCAGAAGAAGTTAAAAACAAAGTGAAAAGACAACCCACAAATTTTGAAAAGATTTTAACTAATAAGTATTCAGACAAAGGTCTTCTATCTAGAATCTATAAAGAACAAAAAAATGATTAGCATCCCAAAATTCAAAAATCCAGAAATGGACATCTGAGATGAACACATACTTCTCAGAGAAAGAAATTCAGCAAGCCTATAAACACGTGAAGAAATGCTCCACATCAGTAGCCATCCATGAAATGCAAATTGAAACAACACTAAGATATCATCTCACCCCAGATAAAATGGCTATCATAAAGAAATCAACCTGGGGCCCGGCGGGATGGCTCAGTGGTCTAAAGCGCCTGCTTAGGAAACCTTGGGCGGCTTCAGGGACCGCGGTTCGATCCCCGGTACCACATGCTGTGCCAGCCCTGCCCTTGTGGCAGGCTGAGCTGGCCATAAAAATGAGTGAATAAACAAACAAAGGTTCTGAAACAAGAAAAAAATAAATAAAAATAAAAAAGAATTATATAAAAAAAAAAAAGAAATCAACCAGTAACAAATGTTGGAGAGGCTGTGGGGAAGGAGTAACCCTTCTGCACTGCTGGTGGAAATGCAGATTGGTGCAACCATTATGAAAAACGGTGTGAAGGGTCCTTAAAAAACTAGAGCTGGAAATCCCATTCAATCCAGCTACCCACTACTGAGAATTTTCCCAGAAGAACTGAAAACTTCATACCATAGCAATATCTGTGCACCTATGTTTATAGCAGCCAAATTTGTTAACAGCCAAATCTTGGAAACAACAAAAATGCCCATCATGTAAAGAATGGTTGAAAAAGATGTGATATTTTTATACAATGGAATACTACTCAGCTATAAAGAATGATAAACTGGAAGACTTCCTCTATAAATGGATGTATATTGTACAAATACTCATAAGTGAAATCAACCAGACTTACATGGTAAATATCACAGTCTCCCTAGTGTAAGAACTCTAAAGAAGAAATAAAAATTGAAGGGCATAACACAACTGGATGTGTTATTGTTATGGATTCAACAATGAAGTAGTTGGAAGCAGAAAAGAGAGGAAACATAGCAGGAGTAAAACCATGTACTTCTGTACACAGGATGAATAAACACTGGTCCTAAGAACATTCAAAAGGTTTTTCACATGATGATAGCACCATGCAACACCAAAACTATGCTTGGAATGCCTGTCATTTTGGTCTTTTAAGTGTGTACTGCTTCTAATGTAAACTTTTGTTGCTATACTCTCTCAAGTAAATGGTTGTTTAACAACAACAACAAAAATGGTATTAACTGAGAGTAAGAACCTGGGCAAAATGTCACAGGCTTGACAGGCTACAATTTTGTACATCCTTGGATTTCTAAATGTCTGTATAAAAATGTGAAACTGGCTTTATCACATTCTATAGAGATATTAGAATATCAATGATTGATGGAGATTACCATTTGAAGCTTAGTCAAAGGTTTTTTATATTCAGAAAGCCAGTGATGATAAGCTAAATTACCTAAACTATAGAGTAGTAGTATCAAAAAGCTTCTCTGCTAGAGGGTTGAAAATGTAAGTTAACAGACCAAAAATTTCAGAAAAAGAAAGGCTACAAGAATAGTCAACATTTTAACCTTAGCCCTTCAAGGTCAGTGATAACTCAGGACAAAAGTGAACCTGTACTGTAACATCCCATAACTCAGGCGTGTCGCAAATTTTCTGGTCAAAGAGATTATGGGACCTCAGAGGAAAGAGAAAAATGAAATATAGTGTGTCTAAGGAGAGTCACCTAGAGAAAAAATATTCCCTCAGAGGGCTTCCACAGAAAGCAAACTGGTCAAGTAATGGCCCTGACTCATCCCAATGGCTGACACTGACAACAGTTCTACAAAGCACTGTACATGGTTCCAAAGTTAATCCTGAGGGGATTTGAACTTGAAAGATACAAAAGATGAATATTTTGTTATACAGGTCTTGCTTTAACTTGCCCTTGATCACCCAGCAGACAGCTTAATTATGAGGCATAAAAGGCAGAGTTAGATTAGTACAAGGAGCTGTGGCTTAAATCAACAGCCTCCAGCATTGTCAATTTCACTGGTAACCCAATGCAATTATGGAACATTAGACTATGTGTACAACTACTTCCTCTTAGTTCAAAGAGAAGAATTTTTTTCTTTTTTTCTTTCCTTACCAATATCAATTAGAAAATTTATGTCTACACCCTGTACTCTGTATAACTATTATGAGGACAACAGTATGCATTGTGTCAATTGTTGCTAATGTACTACTTATGTGTTTTGGAACTATCATATTATTTCTTGTTAAAATAATTTTAAAAAATAAAATAAAAATGCCAATCTAAAAAAATGCAAAGAGTATATGTGACAAACTAGAAACTGTCCTCAATTCCTAAGTCACATTATATAAAGTGTATATCTTAATTAAAAAAGAAAAACTTTATTTACTTATTTATATTATGTCAGGGTCAGCCTTCCCTGGACATGGGGCTCATGCAGCATGTGGTGCTGGGGACCTCACCGCAGTCCCTGTGGTTGCCTAAGCAGGCACTTTAGACCACTGAGCTATCTCACCAGCCTGATATCTTAATTTTTAAATATATTTTATTTACAATCACATTCCATACTAGTCTTATATAAGAATTGCATAAATGCTACAGATGACCTACATTTCTCTATGTTTATGGAACCATTTTTCTTTTCAGTATTAAAGTATTTGCTCATGTCACTTTTAAGTTGTGTATCTGTCTGTTTCACATTGACTTACTTTTTTGTGCCTTAGATATTACTTTCACTTACAGTTGTTATTGATATCATTGCACCTATGCTTATGATGCATGATGAGTCATACTTTGAAAGATGTCAAACTTGGACCAGGCAGATAGATCAGCAGTCTATGGACCATCCTACAAGCCCAGGAACCAAGCTCAATTCCCAGTACTTCATGCTGTGCTGGCCACAGAATACTGGGTGTGCTTTGCTGGCCCACATCTGCGCATGGTGGAGTATGCCTGTAATCTCACCACTAGGGATGCTGAGACAGGAGAATCACTGTGATTCTGAAGTGTGTAGTGAGACCCTGTATCCAATAAATATTTTTTAAAAAAAAAAATTTAAAATGTCAAACTTACCTCCTTCAGGTTTATGCATGTTATGGTTTATGTCTAGTTGTTCCCCCAAAGCCCCATGCAGTCATGGGACGAGGACTTCTATAGATTGAGACTTGATCCATGGTCCATTAGGATTGTGTGATTTAGTACTGATCTAGAGTTTGAGACTTGATCCATGATCCTTGAGATTATGTGTTTTAAGTACTTCTGGGATTATGGATATAGTCTAAGGCAGATAGGCTAAGGCAGAGCGCCTGATGTAATTTCAAAAGAGAGACAGAGAGACAGACTTGCGCTATTGCTCTTTGCTCCCCTCTTTGGTCAGTTGCCTCTGTCACGATTGTTGCTGTTCCGCCACCATGAACTGGATGCTCTCTACCCTGTTCCACTCAGCCTTGGGCCAGCCGAATATGGACTGAAACCTCCAATAACTGTGAGCTAATAAGCCTCTCCTTCCTTCATTTTGGGTGTTGGGTATTTGTCCCAGCAACGAGAAAAAAAAGAACTAAGTCAGTGCAACTTACTACTATTACAGGCTATTGGACTATATTCGGTTATTTCGCTGAATTTAAGTACCTACAGTCTTTGGTTTGACATCAAATATGAAAAGGCCCTTTAAAAACTTCTCCCAATACAGCTTCTCTATCAGCAGTGGAACACCCATCTTTGACAGAACAAGTATATATTATATCATATATATTAAATATATAATATATATTATATATGTACGTATATACAAGATAGTTAGGATAGATATACAGCTAGCTACTCTCTCTTAGTTCAGTGAGAAGAAAGGTTTGTACTAATAATGTGTAGACAAGATATCCTGTCTGAATCTTAACCTCTGAATAACTACTACAAAGACAACAATATGCATGTATAAATTATTGTAACTGTCCTACTAACCTGTACTGAAACTGTTTCATTACAATTTTATCTTGTTCTTATTAAATGAATGAAAAATTGAAAAAGAAACTACATGCCAAAACCTAAATAAAAAATACGTTGAGCTATTTTAAGAAATTTTCCCATATCATAAACATGAAAAATTAATTTATCTTTCACCTTAAATTCAAAGTGAAATATTTAAAATTTTATTTATGATTATTTCTCAGTGTAGAAGTGAAGTGCATCAATTGGAGAAAGTTAAGCTTCCTAAAAGTTGAGCTATCCCTTTGTGTTAACTTGATATATTTCATTTATTTGTCCTTGCACGTGTTTACTATGCCTTATGCTATTGCTTTGGTACAACTTCAGCCCTCTTTCTAAATTTCAAAGGATATTTTTATTTTATTTTTCCTTAGAATAATTTTTTTTTTAATTTCTATCTTGCAAAGGAAGATGTTAATATATTGAATTTCAAGTCTGACTGTTCCACTTCATGTTTTCAGCCTCCCCAGTGCTGGGATGACAGGTGTGTGACTGCTTGTGGTGCCAGGGATCGAACCCAGGTTCCTGCACTTGTTTAAGCTGGCACTTAGGCCACTGAGCTACCCCACCAGCCATTTTATGGAGGTTTTTAAATGTATAATTTTGTGAGATAGACCTTAAATGTATTATTTTCTAGATTTATGGAATTTTCTAACCTCTAATCATTGATCAATATTAAATAAATATGAATAAATATGAAATATTCCACTTGAGATGAAAGAGTACTTTTTAAATATTAGATACAATAATATTTTCTGTTTTATTTCCAACTTTTGATTGCTAAGATTGATAGGTAGGTAGACAGGCAGAAAGAATATTCTAATGGTTCTCTATAATATGTTTGACACACTGAGTAAAAATAGACATGTCATTTATATACCATGCAATTCCTATACATGTCTAAGATTTTTATGTTAGTGATATATAGTTTATTAAACATTATTCAAATATTATCTTTATTTTTCTCTTATTTGTTTCAATTTATTTGTATCGATCATTTTA
>PVJA010002949.1:0-65000 GCA_004027025.1 Myocastor coypus | reverse complement strand
AACTGAAATTAATACTCATTATACTATTGCTCTACGTGCTACAGTTTGGAAAATTCAGTCGCAGAGTGCAGATCATTGTTGTAACCTTTTTTCAGTAGCAGAGTTGTTTGTAGTATTGCACACAGAAGGAGCATGTATAGCATGTAGATGATAACCTCCAGGCAGTTTAGATCTATTCTGCTCCTTTTTTTGGCCCAGGTCAGCCTACCCTGATGGCAGGGCTGACATGACATATGGTTCCAGGGATTGAACTGTGGTACTTGGCACCTGCCATTATATTATTGAAGTCATTAAGATCCAAGAAGATTAATCTAAAACTATATTTTCCAATAGGAAGCTTGGGAATAACACATCAGCAAGTCCTTGGATTCTAAGCTTCCTTGTTGAGAGTCAGTGATAAAATCACTAGAATTTGGCACTATTGTCTCCAGAGGATCATTTCCTTGGCACAATGTAGTAATTCAGAAAATGCTTACTAGATAAATAAATGAATAAGCAACAGTCTGTTTTCTATATCTCCTCTCAGACTTCTTGTGCTACTCTGATTGATGGCTTGATATCTCTGGCATTACTGCATTTCATGGTGCATGGCTCTGGATTTGCATACGTGACAACTTTGGATCCTATAGTAAGGCTTATATGGTTCATCATTGGTAATTGATTTCAATATTGATATGCTTTTAGAAAGCCTCGTACAGATTTCTGTTGTACAAGAAAAAAAAAAAAAAGAAGAAGAAGACGAAGGTGTGTGAATCAGAGTTTGAAAAAAACACAACACAGTGGTTTTCAGTGGACATGATACAGCATAGAACAGAACTGCTCTGCAGGCAAGTAAGGCATCCCAAGGGCCCCTTTTCACCTCTCATACTACAAATTTGTTGGTTTGTTTGTTTATTTATTCTGTATTAAGGGCAGGGTTTGTATGGTGTTCATGGTCTCATTATGTAGATTGGCCTCTTAGTTATCTTCCTGTTTACAGCCTCCCAAGTGCTGGGATTATAGGTTCCTGTTACCACACCCAGTCTCAGTCAACATATCAGCATGCCCCTGGGGCAGGGTTGGCTCAGTATCCTGGGGATCAAAGCTTTTCTGTTGTACTCTGTCTAAGCAGGCGCTTTAGTCCACTGAGCTATCAGGCCAGTTCTACAAGTTTATTTAAAATGAAACGTTGCATCACTGAATTTGTAAGAATATGAAAAGACTCTGCAACCATCAACTATCATTTCAGTGTATTTCCCTTATTTAATATAATATGTGTATTGTATGAATTACTAAACTAACAGTGTGCTTCCAGTGTTGTGTACAATGAGATGCTCAGGCCAATGCCTACAAGTGAATAAGAGTCTAGTTGACACAACTCCTGCTAGTGTTCTCCATTCTGGCTTCTTTATTGTCACCATAGCTCCTACAGTACCACATTAACACAGCCATCATTTTTCGTTAGTGATCAGCCTAAGTATACTATGAATTCTTATTACTAAAGTGCTTTCTTTTGCATATAGATCTTTGTAATTTCATACAGAACGCTTGAAGATGGAAAGGGCAGTTAAAATAAATTATTCTTTAACAATAAAATATTGCGAGCATAAGATGCTTTGGTGTAAGATGTTCTTGTTAATTCTGAAAAACCTACCACACAGGAAATTCTAGAACATATTTTAGATGATTTTCATCAAAAAGTGTTTGTTTGTTTTTACACTTGGCACAATTATAATATGAATACCTGTCAAAAAAGAGTCTTATAATCCTGAAGGAAATCTATTTCTAGTTTTGATTTATGTTAAGATAAAGTTGGATGACCTAAACTGTATCTGAATGGTTCTCTGTCTTCTATAGCTCTATTTACTGTCTCTTCCATCATCCTCAATCTTGGCAAAAGCTTCATTTCATTAGTGAAGTGTACAGAGAAAAGCTGATAGGTTTGCTGTCTATCTATTCTTCTATTACTTTTGTAGCCTAGGGCCAATTAGTTTATTTTTTATGTCTGAGTGTCTGACTATTCCAAACATGCAATAGTTGTGTTTATATGTAAGGCTGTTTATGAAGATTA
Source organism: Myocastor coypus (assembly GCA_004027025.1). Taxonomy (NCBI): domain Eukaryota; kingdom Metazoa; phylum Chordata; class Mammalia; order Rodentia; family Myocastoridae; genus Myocastor; species Myocastor coypus. The sequence goes on along the minus strand of PVJA010002949.1, from coordinate 62,950 downwards.
ATATATCTGAAGTGCTTAGAGGAGCATTTGATGTAGACCAGAGCTACATAATGAGTACTCAGTACAATTTCACAAGAATTAAACCAGGAATGCTCCAATTTAACACAATTCTATAGATCATTTATTTTTTAATAATATATTTCATTGTAAAACCAAGACATGTTCATTAATGAAAATATCAAAAGTGTATAAAAACACAAAGTTTAGAGATTTCTCCTGATTCTAACCCAAAGACATGTCATGATGATACTTTCATCTTACTTTTTATATTCAAATATATATTATTTAAAAAAGTGAAAATTCTGTCTTTCCTGATTGTACATAAGTACAGATTCGAGAAACAGGTCAACATGCAAAACTAAAAACAAACATCTACTCTCTCTCTTCCTGTATACTCTCAAATTCTATTCTAAAAATCATCTTTTTAAAAAATTTTAAGGATGAGAAACTCAAAGCCTGCATATATGAGTGGATGTATCTTGAACATATACTCATAAATGAAATAAACCAGACCATATGAGTAAATATCATATAGTCTCCATAGGGTAAGGACACAAAAGAAGAAATAAAAAGGAAAGGCACAATACAGCTGAATGGAAATCAAGAACTGAAGAATTAAACAACAAAGAGACAGCAAACAGAAAAGTTAGGAAACTAGGCAGGGGAAGAACCATGCACCTATGACATAGGATGAATTAGAAAATGGTCCTGAGAATCTCCAATGGATTTTTGAGACTCAGAGTAGCAACATGTAAGACTAAAATCATGCTTGGAATGCTTGTCATTCTAGATGCAATCTGCTTCTAATGTAATTTCAATTGGGGATTTATTAGAATATCAGTGACTGGAAATCAGTATAATCATGGAAAATACTGGTTTGATATTAAGTCTAAGACATTTAATATTTAGAAAGACAGCGATGTTAATCTCAAGTACCTATGTAATAGATTAATAGTATCACTAAGTTTTTCTTCTGGGGGGTTAAAAACCTAAGTTTGCAGACTAAAAATTAAAGAAAAAGCAGGGCTAAAAGGACAGTCAATATTTTAGCCCTAGCCTGTCAATGGCAGTGAGGACTCAGAACATAAAAGAAACTGTACTATAGCATCCTATAACTCAGTGGTGTCCCAAATTTTCTATTCAAGGAGATCATGTGATCACAGAGGAAAAGGATCCATGATGTATAGTGTGCCTAAGGACAGTCACCTGGAGAGAAAACTTTCTCTCAGGCTTTCACAGAGAGTAAACCAGTAAAGCAATGACTGTGACTTATCCAGATGGCTGACACTGCCAAGAGTTCTATAAAACAATGTACATGGTTTCAAGCTAAATCCTCAGGGGATTTGACTGACCTTATCTGATAAGAAAATTACATGTTTTGTTACATAGCTCTTTCTTTAACTTGGACTTAACCACCCAGCAGAAAATTTTAACCATGAGGCATAAAAATTAAAGCCAGATTAGTATGCTGATTTGTAAAAGTCAACAGGCTCCAACATTGCCATTTCTCCCAAAAACCCATTTCTATTACAGAATATTGCTATATGTATGCAGCTACTTTCTCTTTGTTCAATGAGAAGAAATATTTATATCAATAGTGTTTAGAAAAGTTATCATGTCTGCATCTTGTACTCGGAACAACTACTATGAAGACAACAATATGCATTGTATCAATTATTATGGCTGTCCTATGAATGTGTTTTGAAACACGCCTTAATGTTATCTCTTATTGAAAGTAATAAAAAAATGTAAATCTAATATAACAAGGAATAGGTCAAGAATTTCTCCAGAGATTATGATGAATTACTAAAAGCAAAAGTCAGGTACAAAAACAAAACAAAGCAAAATTACACATCTCAAAATAGCACATGCACAAAATATTAAAGTGAGAAAAGATCCAGAAAAATTGTGTATGAAAAATCATCACACCACAGAAAAAGATGGATTCTACATGGAGAAAACCTATTAATTTCCTATTTGAAAGGGCACTCTGCTTCCTCAATCTCAGTCCTGTCATCCACACAAGAGTAGCAGGCCGTTGGAAGGGTTATCTATGCAGGGTGATCAAGTGACAGAGTGGTGAATAGTTTACCAGGTGGTCACAAGAGAAAAAAAAAAGAAAGTGAGATAAGTAAAGATTGTAAAGCAGTTTGAAGAGAAAAAAATAGAAAGAAATCTTTGAAGTAGCATAATCCTGGTTCCCCTTTAATGGTTAAGTCATGTCATCCTTGATTAAAATCAGGGGGGGGGGGGTGCCAAAATAACTCAGCAGTTTAAGGTGCCTGCAAGCAGGGGCCAGGGCCAGAGATTCTAGCCTTGGGTCTGTTATGTGGGCCCTGCTCCTAGAGCACAGTGAGATAGCAATTGACACTGGCTGTGGTGGTGCTCACCTGTGATTCCTGATATTGGGAGGCTGTAAACAGGTGGATCACTACAAGTCTGATCTAGTAGTTAGACACTCAACATCCTGTAGGCTCTGTCCTAAAATACAAAAATAAATAAAAATGAAAGTATAAATAAATAAATAAATAAATAAATAAATAAATAAATAAAATAAAATAAAATCCAGAGCAAGACACGCTGTTTCTCCATCCAAATGGAAAGTCTTATCTTTGAGACTTTCTCCCCCTTTAAGGAGGCTACAGCCTTTTGCCGCCATACAGTCCAGTTCAGAAACTTTTCATAAACTGGTGAGGGAATTGACACTAATACTCATGAAAGCCCAGTTTGTTTTTCCTAAGCATGAACATGGTAGAAACACATCCTTAAAACAGAAATACCAAAATGAAGACATGAAATGGTACCCATGTATACCTAGAAACCTCCAGTAATTAAAAGCAAGACAATAGTCAACATTTTTTAGAATATTGAGAGGCCATTGCTTCTTATACAATAATGAACTTCAATGAAAAGAGAAAAGTCAAAGAGCAAGGACGATAGTAAGAAATAAAAATTTTTTAAAAAAAATCTCAGAAACTAAATAGTTTTCCTTGACTGCATGATTCTTTGTTTTAAAATGTTCCATAAGAGTATCATGGAAACATTAAAGTATTAATTTCACAACATTTGAAACATAGAATAGTACTTTTAAAAAGGTACTAGTGGAGAGAAATACAAAAATGATTCAGTGTTCATAAGTAGATACTGGGGAAAACAAAACACATTCCTACTGAATAATTATTTAATATTAAAAATTCTATTAGTGCTGGGCGTGGTGGCACACACCTGTAATCCCAACACTTGGGAGGCTGAGACAGGAGGATCGCTGTGAGTTCAAGTCCAGCCTAGGCTACAAAAGTGAGCTCAAGGACAGCCTGAACTGCATAGCAAGACCCTGTCTCAAAAAAAAAAAAAAAAAAAAAAAAAAATTCTACTAGTATACAAAGTACATTATATGGAATGTCACAACAGAGACACTTGCATCAAGAACACAATATTACCTTCCTCTGAATTTTTCTCTGTGAAGCACTTAGGATTGACCACATAAAGGTGAAAAAAATCAGGTAGAGGTGAGAAATACGTGAACATCAAGAAAATACTAAAGTGGTTGTTATGGTTTGTGACTAGCTGTCCCTCCTAAGCCTCATAGGGCTTTTTCGGAGGTGGCTGAATCTAAAGCATGTGATGCTGGGATGAAGGCTGTGTAATTAGTAAATCAGCCCAGTTTGGTTTGGCATAGTTCTGGCTGAGATTAAGGCTGTGAGAGCTACACCCACCCTGAGGAGCATAGCCTGCCTACAATATGAGGGACAGAGTCTTGTTTTCTTCCTTCCCTTGTTTTTACTGACTTTCCTGCCATGAACTGTTGCCCTTCTGTCATGTGACACACTGCCTTGGAGCCAGCTGATTTATCATTAAAAACTCTGCAGCTTTTGAGGTAAATAAACCTTTCCTCCCTTACCTGTGGCTATGGGATATTTTGTCTCACCAAGGAGAGAGAAAAGAAAACATAAATAAAATGCTAAGTTGTTTTAGCATTTTCAACAAAACTCAAAATGGGTAACTGTTTTTCACAGAGAGATTAGGAAAACATATTTGTTTAGAAAATTAATAGAATTCCCATGTAAAAAGTTTCTAAATAAAAGAGAAAAATACATTTGACCCATATATTTATTTTTAAATTTAATGGAACAGCTTCCTTGATCTGAAATATACATGACTACCTAAAATGAAAATACTAAAACAAAAAAGTAATACACAAACAAAACATAATTTCCTACTTTTTGTGCTTTGGAAAGAAATAAGTATTTGTGACAATATTCAGAGGAGAGAAAGATACTCAAGTTGCTGGGAGAATAAGTTAGTTATTATTTTCTAACATATCAACTGATTTATGTATTTATTTATTTGTTTTTTAGGGAAGGGTCTACAGGTTGTTCAGGGTCTCACTACTAGATCAGATTCATAGTGATCCACCTGTTTACAGCCTCCCAAGAGCTGGGATTATAGGCACGTGGCATCACACTCAGTCTTAGTTGCCATCACAGTATGCCCCAGGGGAGGAGTCAGAACTGCAGGCCCAGGGATTGAACCCCCAGGCTCTGTGCCCACTTGCAGGTGCTTTAATCTGCTAAGCTATTTGGCTGACCCTCATATCAACTCAATTATAAAATGCATATATTTCTCCATCCAGGAGCTATACTTCTATTTACCTACCTTAAAAAATACAAGGTATTTATGAAGTATTAACAATTCTATTGATCTCAATAAACAAATAATGATGCTACATAAGCATCTTTAAGAAAGATAAGAGGATATTTTCATTAATGTGGTATAATAACCCTACTAAGGTCAAGTACAAGAAGTACATACTGAAATAAAATATATTTGAAATGTTCCTATATGAATATGATGGAATTGTAAAACTAGCCATTACTTTGAAGCCATGTAGCATAAGAAACATAGTTGTATTGTTTTAAATGCATTTAGGTACTATACTTCTCACTGGGAACATGTAACAATTGGTTAGCTGAAAACAAGTTCATCATTCTATCACACGGATGGAAATGTAGGGGTAAAACATGTAATACTAACACAGTATCTGAAAGAATCCAGCTTTTACAGTGAGTACTAATTTTTTGCCATTGATGGTGTTACTTTTGCAGTTTTCCAGGAATGGTCCTTACCATTGTGTTTGTAAGGCAGGTTACTGATGGTCCACCTTCCGTCTCTGCCCCCCTACTTCTGGATAGAGCTTGCAGAAAAGAAGGCTATGAAGTCACAGAGAGAAGATAACAGAGAATCAAGTACTGGGAAAATCATAGCACATCCTCTTCTTTCCACATTAATTGGGTAGCTTGGCCTTGGGATAGGCACACAGGTCTCCAGTTGGCCAGGCCCAAATCAGAGCTTGAAATAAGGAGATGGGTCCAAAGAGGCTGACACCCTCACGAGTCCCAGGGAGGAATTAAGCAGTCAGTGGGAGAGAAAAAGGGCTTTGTTGCCCACAACTGAACAGGGCGTCTTCATGAAGCAAACCGCGTGGCCCTCTGGCTATGTGGTATGGCCGCTGTATAAGAACTATGCTTGTTTCCTACTTGTTTGCTCTGAGTTCTCTTTGGTTTTTGTTTTTTCTCTTTTCTTTGGTTGTTACTTCTCTAAGAATATTGTCTGTTACCTTACTTTTTAGGGCTTTATCCTTTTATTCTGCTCTCTCATGATCTTCTTTCTCTCTTAGCTTTATTTCCTCCCTATTTGCTTTGCTCTTCATTGTTCCTATGCTTTTCCTTCTTTCCTCTTCATCTTCTGAGAGAGAGACAGACACAGATAGACACTGAGAGACACAAAGACAGAAAGTCGGACAGACAGAGAACTACACAGACAGAGACAGGTGACTCATGAATGTCTACATTATATATATATATATATATATATATATATATATATAAACATAAGAATAGACTAGTATTTAAACTAGAATGACATTTTTAATGTACATATGAAGATAATACTTGGCAGAATTATGCTCAGAGGATGCCAACCAAGGTAAGTAAACAAATACATTAACCACTTGCAACAACCTCAAAGCTTCATTCTATTTCTAATTCTGCTTCCCTCCCTCCTTCCATCCCCACAATCATTTCCCAAACCACAATGTTGAGCCTGTCCCTTATATTAACACTTCTGATAGTGCCCGACTTCCTATTTGTTGAAATTTCTCTTTTATTTTAGATGTTTCTCTTATCTCCTTCTTTTTGTGGAGACCTGCCCCCTTCTTTGCTTTTACGTTTTTATTCTCTCTTCCACATCCTAGACTGACCACTAGTAACAGTGTAGTATATGCTGTAGCTGCACCAGTAAACAGGTAAAATCATCAAAAGGTTTTTATGCTTGTGATTGCTATATTGTTGCATCAGTGCATAATATTGTAACCAGTAGGAAATCCTCCACAAAGCACAATAACTAGGCCCATGACAATTAAACTCTATGGGTGGAAGTGGTAGACAGCATCTTATGACAAATAAAGCCAAGGTCATGGCGCTAGAGAACAGAATCTAACAAAAAGATCTGCATAAAGGCAAAAAGGTTTTCATTGTATTTGATTTTAACCTTCAGCAGTTATGTGCTTGTATTTGTGTGTGTGCATGCATACGCGCACGCGCACACACACACACACACACACACACACACACACACACACACGGAACACGCAATAAGAAAACAAAATCTTTTCCAACACTCTTAATTTCCCTAGGGCAGATATAAGACACAACTGTGTAGAAGAAATCAAACACCAAACAGTTTAGTTATCTGAAATGATCAAAGAGGAAGCATGAAAACTCAGCAAGCTCACAGATCAAATATGCAAGGGCCCTGATGTCTGTTGCATTGACTCTTTCGTTGAGAGAAGGCTGAGCCAGACCTCTATGTAAAACATAACTCAACATGGGCTCCATTTGATGAAGGCATGAACAAATCAAAGCCTGTGCAGTGACTTCAGATCTTGCGATGACTGGAACATTCTATGATTGAGAAGTAGACATGTACTTAGGGTGTTATGCTGAAGGATTTCTATGACTGACTTCATCCATAACATACAATTTTATACATAGAGCTAAATTTATTTTAAAAAATAATGAAAATAGATATTTTAAGGAAAAGATGGAATAAGTAAACTAGAATTAATAAATAAATTGAGCCTTATGGTCAAAGAACAAAATAAAAATGTTAAAAGAGCTTTCCAAAACCATTTAAAACAGAAATGATAAATTTACTGAGGAAATAACATCCATAAGTGAGTGTGAGACAGAAACTCCAGAGATAAAGAATTCTGGTAAATATATGCGTAGAGAGGGGCAATATGAGGACAAAATGCTTGACCTTGAGGATAGATTAGAAGCACAAAGTAATTAACTCTGAGTTATCCTAAAGATCATCAGAGAAAGAGAAAAATTGATCCAACAGCTCATAGATGATCCTTGTGTATTAGGTATGCCTAACAGGTGTCTTATATAAACTTAACTGGAATTGGAAAAAGTTATAGCTACAACTCATGGGATAAAAGTCTGCCTATAGTGATAATTACAGAAAATTGTCCAAATGCAGTAAATAAAAAATCCTAATATAAAGGTAATGGAGCATAGAGAACGCTAAGTAATTACATTGAAAGAAAGGGCTATGATACCCCCTTAGTTGAATTCTAATTCCAAAACAAGGAAAGAACATTTTAAAATAGCGAACCATGTCAGAGAAAAACATCACTTATAAAGGTAAATCCATCAGAATTACTGGAGCCATTTCAGCACACACCATAAGGCTAAAAGTGCTTGGAGTCATATTTTTTAAGCCCGTGGCCTGAAAAGCTGCCATTCAAATTTGCTGGATAGAGTCTTTCCATGAAAAAGTACATGCTAAGAAATGACTGATTTCAAAAATAGCACTCCAAAATTTTCTCAAGGATCCTCTAGAGTCAAGGAAGTCAGCAATGACAAATGGGCTAATGCAATGAACACACCAGGCTGCTTCACTAAAGTGAAACGGGGAAAAAGAACCAACCACTGGAAAGCAATACAAACAGAAGCATAAGTCAACACTTTCAAGCACTAACTTTCAATGTGAATGTTCCCAGTTCCCTCATCAAAAGATACAGATTGGTAGGTTGGATCAAAGATAAAACCCAGCAAGATGGTGCACCCAACACATATATTCCAAAAAGATATTTTTTTAAAAATAGAGGATACAGTAGCATTAAAGAGGAAATGAGCTATAGTAGCTACACTGTTTTCTGTCTGGACTTTCTTAGCTAAGCTAAATATACAGTTTTTATTTCTTGATTAAATGGCTTTGCAGGGCCAGGGAGATAGCTCAATAGAGTAAGCACTTGCCTGGAAAGTGCAAAGTCCTGAATTTAATCTCTGGTACCAAAAAAAAAAAAAAAAAAAAAAAATTAGAGTGTTGAAAGGAAGAGTTCATTTTGGACTGGTGAGATGGTTCAGTGGTCTAAAGCACCTGCTTAGAGAAGTTTAGGCTACCACAGGGACTGCAGTTCGATCCCTGGCACCACATGCTGAACCAGTCCCAACCCCCAGGGCAGGGTGAGCCAGCCACAAAAATTTTTAAAAAAGTGATTTTGCATCCAAGAAAGAATAAAACCAAAAGTTAGGAAGACAATAAATATGATAAAAAATAACATTTCACGATTAAGATAAACAATACCAAATTTGGATAAATTTATTCTCTTTCAAAGTAGTGTCTTTGAGATCGGCTGTAAACATATAAAGTATTTAATCTCATAGGTGAGAAAGACATGCTTTGCCAATACTATAATTTCTAACATGAGTGTAGTTACATCAATATTATTATAATTAATGATTACATCATGCTTTAGAAGAAAAGTACAGAGAAGGTTGTATTAGCATGCATGACACACCATTGTGATATCAATACTCATTTTACTGTTCAGATCTTTTTAAGCTAATAGCTGTCAAAAATACCCATTATAGGCTAGTCTATAATTTGTAGAAGTCAAGTAATACATTTTTTCTGAAGGTATAATGGATGCTCCATGGAGCAATTATTTTAGAAAGACAACTTCATCTCAGCTGTCTTGTGCCAGCAGAACTATTTAAGAGCTTAAGATGCATAATTCAATGTGGAAGGCTGTCAGAGTTGAGAATACCTTTAAATTATAAAAACTTAACACCACTAGTCAGTTATAATTACAATGGAAATGTAGTTTTCTGTCATTTTATCATGGCAAACATCTCTCAAGAAGCAATTTTACATGTTAAAATATTTTGGCAAAGTGACTTTTGATTCTAAAAGGATACAGATTATCTGGTTTTATACCTGCATGTTTTTCTTTCAAATTGAGTTTAACAGCCTGTATAGTTTCGGATGGCAAACAGAAGAATATTATTAAAATCCCGTTGGAAAATTTTGCAGGGAGACCACAAGCTGTATTAATTCATCTAGGCAGGTTACGTTATATATTATTTTAATAGGAAAATGGGATAGACAGTTCTTCAATTCTATTCAATTATTTTACATGGCAAATATATAGATATAAAAATCACTGTCATTTGCAGTCTCTTTCCTAGCAAATATCTTCATGGTCAAACTTTGAAGAGGTAAGAATTCACGATTCTCTGTTATTCCTTTTGTTTTTAATGACTTAGACATAGCCTCCTATTCTCCCAGTGGTAGGTCATTTCTTTTTCCTATTTTATCATTCTTTCATTCAAATGAGAGTTGGAGAGAAATGAAGATTTTTTTTTTTAAGAAAATAGGCTGCAGGATAAAGCACAGTATTTCTGTCCTTACCACAAATTTCAAGGCTTCGTGTAAATTATAGCACATGGAATATTAAAATGAGTTCAGATTTCACAAACAATGATCACTCATTTTTGCAAATTCCAACAAAAACAATTACCTCAGAAAATAAATATTTATCAAAGATGATGTTGTTTCCAAAAAGATTTGAATGAATTTTGGAGGTCGTTTGTCTCCTAAAATGAATAGGCTAATTCAGACACTTTTATTTTCCTAGTACATTTAGTGGGTATACATATCACATTTTGCAGTTCTACATTGAAACTAAAATGAAAAGAGTACTCCAATATTATTCTAACTAGTAAATTGTCCAGTTTTAATGAATGCGTGTTAAGCGAAACCTATATTATACTAAGTTATTAAACTTAAGTCGAATAGGCAAGCTATATCATTTATATTTTTGATGCAACAATTATTAATTTAGAACAAAATTCTATTGATATTTTTAAGGCACTTGTCAAACAACAACAAAGATGAAAAACAATTCCATCCTATGGTTATTTAAAAAAAATAGGAGGCTGGCCAAGTAGCTCAGCAGATTAAAGCATCTGCAAGCAGGTACAGGGGGGCAGAGTTTCAATCCCTAGGCCTGCCATGCAGGCCCTGTCCCTGGGGCACCCTGAGACTACAACTGAGAATGAGTGTGGTGGCACTGGCCTGTAATTCCAACTCTTGGGAGGCTGTAAACAAGTGGATCATTATGAATCTGATCTAGCAATGAGACCTGGAATACCCTGTAGTTCCTTCCCTAAGCTACAATAAATAGATAGATAGATAGATAAATAGATAGATAGATAGATAGATAATTGCTGTATTTAATCCAGACAATGTCATATTTATCTTTCCAAACTTTTTTGAAATAATTTAGTCAATAACAGGAGGCAACCATTTTAATTCAGTTATTTTAAGGGATGTTATAAAATAGTCACTCATTTAACTATGAAAAACTAAAGTTAAAAGCAAAAATTTCCTATGAAAGGAATGGAGAAAGTAATGAAGACAAAAGGTTATCGATAATTAGTTTTTCTAGTACTTTCAAAGTGGGTGATATCTATCTGCTTACATGTACTATGAGCAGCCCAATCTCCACTTCACAGGTTGCTATGCTTTATGTCTAGTTGTCCTCCCAAAATCTCATGCAATCATGGGGCAGGGACTTCTATAGATTGAGACTTGACTCATGAATCACTGAGATTATATGTTTTAGTATTGATAAGATTATTGGTGTGAGTGCTCTTGGGAATTACAGGTGTGGCCTGAGGCTGATAGGATAAGGCAGAGAGCCTGATGTAATTTAAAGAGAGACAGAGAGACAGACTCAGACTGTTACTGTCTGCTCCCCTGGTTGGTTGGTTGGTTGTTTCTGTGACTGTTGTTGCTGTGCCACCGCCATGAACTGGATGCTCTCTATCCTGTTCCACTCAGTCTTGGGCCAGCTGAATATGGACTGAAACTTTCAAAAACTGTGAGCTAAATAAACCTTTCCTTCCTTCATTTTGAGTATCTGGTATTTGTCCCAGCAACAAGTAAAAAGTAACTAAGACACAGGTGAAAAGTGAGGATGAAAGAATTAAATCGCTTCTTCAATAACTTGGACAATTTTAAAAGTAAATATAAATATTTCACATTATACATTTTCTATAAAATTAAACAAGAAATAATCACAAATTAGACAATATGAAATTATATTTGGAATTGTTTCACTTCACTTCTTGCTTCTGGACAGAACCATTAATACTAGCTTGAGGGAAAAGAGTTTTCAAATCATATAATTTATAGACTATTTTTGTTTTATTTTTGCTTGTACAAAAACACCATTTTATTCTCAATTAATATTTTAATTTAATGTACATACTCACATCTACACTTCTTGAAAAAAAGGGATTGAAGCTAATTTTAGAATGTCACATTAATGTATTACTTCTATCTTTGCCTGTTTTAATTCAGATTGTTGAAGTAATTGCAATGAACAGAACTGAAGTGTTCTCCATATTCAGGCATAGAAAAACTTATAAATGCTGAGTTCTTTTTTCCAGAATGGTATAATCTTATAGACATCATAATGTACTGATTTCTTTAACATTACCAGAATTAAGTGCATTTTGCTGAGAAATTGAATGTAGTTGCAGCATTATTCTATTGTATCACGGAGGTAATCATTATCTAGAAAATAAGGAAAAATGCATTATAGTAATGCACTACACATATGATTACTTTTAGTGTAATGCAGTATAATGCTTAAATTAATTCCAAGCTACTTCCTAATTTTATTTCAGTACAACCAGATCACAAGTCATCGAGAAAGACAATATAAAATGTAACCAATATTTTATTTGATTCATGTTGATGGAATCATGAACTGCTATAAAACATAAAGATTCTGAAAATGTTAATTGCTTTAGAATGAAATTTAATCATTTGCCTCTGGTCATCTCTGTAAATAAATGAATGGAATTCAAACCTGATAATAATATGCAAAGATCTGTTTGTGTGGGGATGGCATGAAAAAATGAAAAGGAATGAGAAAAAGAAAGACAACAGAGGGAAAAGTGCACATAAAAATATATAGAAAGAGAGTCAGATGGTTTCATGGAGTAGATATGAGGCAATAAGAAAAGAGCTTATATGTGGGTTCAGCAAATTGGAAAACTGAATAGGCAAACTCTCAGTTTAACTTTTAGATTTACCTTTTCTGTGTTCTTCTCTAATATAACAGTTCAAATGGGGCCTTAAAATTAATGCTATAAATATTGCCTCTTAATACAGTGCTGCATTGTGCAGAATATCACTTTAGGTCTTTCTAATGAGTCAACAGAATTCCTACATTGCCCTCTAATACTCTAAAATTAAGAAATTTAATAATAATTAATAATAAATATATGCAATTTAATACAGGAAGAGTTAGTTGTACAACTTTTATGATGCCAGCCTTAGTATTTGGCTCAAACTGTGAGGCAGTTTTTGTGGTATGGGATCTTGTCAATTAAATATAGATATAGGTTTGAATCTGACTCCTACCCTCATTAGCCAAAGCAATAATGTGTCAATATTTCCACCTGGGTATAGGGTTATCCTGGTAATTGTTCATGTAACTTACTCTTGCTCTTATTCATCTCTTAGACTGTCTTTTCTATTTAGCTTCTTTAATTTATTTTAAATCTCTCTCTTGGAAGTTTCTAGAATAAAATACAAGTATTCAATGAATTAGACACTCACATTTATTAACTATGTCTGAAATTGCTAAGTACAGAGGTTAATATTATATGTTACTTTTATTGTCAAATTTATTTTGATAATGTAAGGAGATAGTAAAATTTATCTTAAAAATTTGACTCTAGTTGGACATTAGGGATGCTATACAAAACAAACTTTGAAGTAGGCAATGACAAAATTTATAAAGACATGTTATTAATGAGAAAATAATATTAAAATTGCAAAGAATTCAAAGATGTTAAAGTGCTTAAAACTCCTTGAGCAACACCACATTCTGCACAACCTATGATGTATCATAGGGCACAGACCTCTCATGGAATTCAGAGCTGATTATAATATGCAAAGATTCTAATCATTAGAATCCATCATCTACTCTGTGTAAGTAATTATTGTACTTTCCCTAATTTGTATGATGTCTAGGCCACAGGAACACTTTTTAAAATTGTTTTAAAACCTTTAACAAAGAGCCGGCTGTGGTGGCATACGCCTGTAATCCCAGCACTCAGGAGGCTGAGGCAGGAGGATTGGTGTGAGTTCAAGACCAGCCTGGGCTACAAAAGTGAGTTCAAGGCCAGCCTGAACTTCATAACGAGACTCTGTTTCAAAAAGACAAAAAAAAAAAAAAAAAAACCTTTAGTAAAGGGCCAGTGAGATAGCTCAGCAGACTAAGCACCTTCTTTGGTAAGCCTTGTCCCCTGGGATGTGCTGAGTCAGCTGTTGAGTTCAGGCATAGTAGCACAGGGAGGTGAAAATCAATAGGATCACCATGAGATGGAGCTGTGCTGCTGAGACCTGATATCAATTACTTAAATGAAAATAAATAAACGAACAAATAAATAAAGTCATCCTAAACACACAGAGACACACACAGACCCACACACATATGAAAATTTAGATACCACCTACAGGCAGAAAGATAAGTACTTTCAATTCGCTTGCCTCACTGAACTTGCACCAATGATTTAAACTGATTAACTGAGTGTTCTATTTATACTACATGTGTGACTATAGACTTGTCTAGTATATTCCTACATATGTAAGAACTTTATGGCTAAGATTATGCACTATGTAGATAAAAATTATAAAAAATTAAGTAATATTTATTCAAAATCAGCATTTGAAGTGAATAGAAAAAAGTAAACATAATAATTATTAGTGGCAAACAATGAGGAAATGATTTCCCATGTCGACTTCAAAGTACAGTCAACGCCTAGGACTTGCCAAAGCTTGCAAAGGAAGCAGAGGTTGAGGAAATAGAGAATATTGAAGCACATATAAACCTTTTGGTTTCTTAGCTCACAATTTTTGTTTTGTTTTGGTTGCCATTTGATTGATAGATATTGCTTTGTAAATGTAATAGATTTGGCAAGTTGTATCATTGCTTTCAGCTTTCTTTATATCGAAGAATATTTCCAGGCTCAGAGTACTATTCAGGATTTTCACTCTCCTTTTATTCTGCTTTCTTTGCTTATTTTCACCTCCACACACTTTCTACGTCCACATAACTTTTCAATATAAACTTTTACAAAAGCTACAAGTATCTAAGCTCTCTTGTGGCTTGAGAGCTGGTAAAATGATTACATGCCCTGAGCCGAGGGTGTAGACCCATTTAAAGAGAACATTATGGCAGCCTAACGTTCTAAAATCAGTAGTTTCAACCTGAGTTGCATTTTATAAGCCTGTGTTAGAGCCAGATCCCAGCATCCCTTCACGGCTACAGTCAGCCTCTCCCTTTCTTCCTCTTCTTATGAAACCCTTTATGATCTCAAGAAAATCTCGGTCCAGTATTCGTGGATTCTATTAGCAGAGCCATTCTTGCACTTACGCCAAGTTATATTGCATATAAATGGAGGATAAAAGGATTACCAGATTATAAATCAAAGGCAAGTTTCTGGCAATATAAATCTCAGTAATGTCAGGCTCTCTTGTTAATGGAATTGCAGAATTCCATTGGCCAGTGAGAATTTAAATTCTGTGTTAGAGGCTTCGCTAATTTTTCACAGGACTCCTTTGGAAAAAAAAAAAAAAACTGAAAAAATAAAGTGGAAGACCTGCATGTGATTTTCTATTGTCTTAATTTTTCTTACTGCATTGTGCAAGGTGTTATTGACATTTGAAAATGGGTTATAACACTGCTTCCATAGAATTAAAAGGTAGTAGTGAAATTTACTTAGCTTTCTCATTTAAATACATGTAATCAAATTGTGTTAAATGTGAACAGGATAGAACTGAGGTGTGGAGGCCAATGTGTGATTTAGTGGAGGAATTAGAGTTCAACAGCACAATGTCTGATTCCAACGAATGACTGAGCTACAATGTGCAAACTATTCACTCACCTCACTCAAAAGTTATGGTAAAGATTGTGTTTCTCAAATAGCATTTTAACACACGTATGAATTATTAATAGATTACTGAAATTTGGCTTCAGCAATTGCGTCTAGAATAATAATTGTGCTTCCATGTGTATTGATGCACTTGATAGTATCAGCTCAATACTATAATAAAAGTATGCTTATTAATTATGATTATATACTGTAGTGGATGTTGAAAGGAAAAAATCTTTGGTAACTTTAAGAATTTACTTTTCGCTAAAACAATCAAGGCTTGTTGCAATACATCAAATACTGAGTCATATGAAGAAATATAAAACAATGTAATGATGAATAACGAAACAATATGTATCTGTCTATACAAAAAAGATCACTGATGGGAATTGGAACAGCCAATATTTGCATATTGTCATAGTCAATTTCTTATGACTGAGTCAGAATATGTGATACCTAGAAAAGAAAATGGTTCATGGTTTTTAGAGATTTCAGTCAATAGCTTACTGGTTCCAATGCAGACTCAGTGCTATACGAGAGTTTCTGAGCTTACAGCCAGCAGGAAGCAGAGAGAGAAGGGATGCTTCAGAGAGGAAGATAAACCCTCCAGGCCCATGCTTCCACTGGCCCCCTCTCCCAGTCGGACTCCGCCTTCAGACAGCACCCTCAGCTGCTGGACCTGTCTGTGGAGGAAATGCCAAGGAAGTGTCCTTTTGAGCAAGTCATCCTCCTAAGTCCCCACTGTGCACATGGGGATTTGTATAGAAAAACCCAGATGTAAGTCATTCCATATATAAATAATAATGGTCAAAAATTTCTCTTTCACTCAATATTTTTATCAAATTTTTAAAAGAATAAGGCATGTGAAGTATTGCTTTCAGTTTGTACAAGGTCATTTTATGATAGACTTTAATTTTATTTCTCTTAATATATTTCTGCCTTAATATTTTCAACTATTAAATGCAACACAAAATATGTACAGCTTACCTTTTAAGGCTAACAAAGATTTGCAGTCCAGTTCAGATGGTTCAGCTCTCAACGATAGCACGTCAGATGTCAAAAATTCATTATCAGAGAAAATCACATAATACAACATTTATTTGCCCCTTGTATTACGGTGTTAACTATATATCTTTTTAACCTGCTTAAAAATATTTTTGAAACCTACACAGAAATTACTCATTACTATAGTATCCATGTTAAATGGTAGGTATAAAATATTTTCAAGCAATTATTATCCTTTTGTCATTTAAATGTAATTGTTAGATTGACTGGATCGAAAGACACTTCGAGAGGTGGTTGTATCAAGAAGTTCTGTGCTCTTCAGTAGAAAACTCCACAAATGTTCACAGCTGAAGATGCTGTTAGGATGGAGCCTGTTAGGATGGAGCACTGTAGAGGAAGTAGGCACTGTGGGTGTGCCTGGGGGAGGGGCTGTCACTCCCGGATGTGCTTTCCCTCTCTTGTGCTCCCCCACCATTCTGAAGAGAACAGCTCTTCTCCTACTCTTCTGCCTTGATGTTTCTACATTCAGCTAACTACAGAATGAGCTCCCTGAAACCATGAGCCAAATTTTCTTGCTATTCATTTCAATTTTATCATCTACTTTGTTCCAGCAGTAGGGAAGTTAACTAGTACTATTCTCGAACTAGTGTTTTTCTACATAATACTATATCCTGAAAAACTATTCTTGAAAAGCTGATTCTGGTACTTTGCCATGAAAAATTGAGGGTGGTATAAAAAAGAATGGAAGAAGTTTCTATAGCTTACATAGATGCAGTGAATATAGAATCGCATGTCATGGTTTAACAGAGTTTAAATGGGAAAGCATTTGATATAGAACTTAATGGATAATGCACATGTCAGACACTGAAGATGAGAAATGTACTGCAATCCAAGAACAACAACAACAACAAAAAAAATGAGAGTTATCCTATAAGTTCCAAATTATGATGGATTGCAATATCTAAAGTGTCCATTATGTGGCTAACGCAGAAAGGGAGAATGATAAAATTTACGTGACAGCGTTCTGGAATTAACACAAAATGGAAAACTGGACCCAGAAAATAGTAATCAGAGGTTTATTTCAAGAATTCCTCAAAATAATGTAGAGACTCATAGTTGAAATTATAACACAAAGGCATTCAATCAAAAAATAGTTCAGCAGAGAACCTGATAAAGATGACTCTACTATTGTTCTGTCCTATGAGTTGCTTCTTGAGGTAGGAATGCATGATATACCAGGTTTGATAGAAGTTGGTATATTAATTTTACGTTGAGATGTTTAACTTTGAGCACATTATTCAATGTTTCTGCATGCTGAGGCATAGTGCAACTGTGAGGCCAGATTGAGCTCTTGGAAGCTCTGGTATCTACTTCTCCTTTATGTAGAAGCTTTATGATGTGGCAAGCCCCTAAAGTGCACTGAAATGTGAGGAGAAGGTTTGGGAACAGAAAAATGCCTTCATGCACAAATGGCATGCATAGTCCATCAAAGCTATGACGAGATGATGGAAAGATGGCAGTGGTCTCTTCATAATGAAAGATCCAAGGTAAAAGTACACATGGAAATGCAAATTCTCATTAAAAAGTTTATTGATTATAATAATATTAACATTAATGCATTTTGTATGTGCCAAAATCCCTGATAAATACACCTGGATTATTACAAGATTGTGTTTTCATACAATAAAATGAAACTAAAGTGAAGGTATTATTATTCCAGTACATTGTTTGTAAAACTAAAGAAATTGCAAAATTAGCGTCTTTCCCAAGGACATGGTGTACAGGGAATTCAGAGCTAATTGGTGTGTTATTCCTTTCACTTTAAGTTTTTTTCAGAAACATCACATTACTATTTCTACCTAAATTCAAGTTAATGAGTTACTAATTATATATCCATCTATTTGTAAAATGGCATTTTAGTGAAACCTGAGTAACAAATAAGAAATTGTTCTAAAATTGTATAAATTCAAAAATAACTCCTTAATTAATTTGTGAAACTAAATAATTCACACTAATTTATGGGCTTATACATAGTACTGTAGTTTGGAAAAAATATCTTTAAAGATAACATTTTTTGATATTAATATTACAACATCTGCATGGCCTGTAATTCATAATACCATGGATAATCTGTCTTTATAGTTGCACCATAAATCCACTGCTTCAGGAAAGTACAATACTTTCATGAAGATAAAACTGTCCTACCTAATCTTCTTCACAAATCTCACAAGATTCAAAAAGCAAAAACTTAATAAGAACCCTGTATAAGTGCAGTATTCCAGAAATCCAAGTTGCAAAATATTAATTTAGACAAATAAATTCTACCCAATAATGATATATTTTCAGACACCTCTTGTAAAAGAACTTTAAAAGAAAATTTAGCAACCTAAGAGAACTGCAACTAGCCTCACTGTCTTAGTTACTTTTGCCTGACTACTGAGACAAGATACTTGAAAACCACAGTTAAAAAGTTTTACTTATCTAGTTTGCAGAGGTTTCATTCCCTCCAAGGCATGGTAGTTTACAGAGGGGCATCTCAGAGAAGAAGTAGTTTATGCCAGAAGACTGCAAAACAAGACAGACAAGGGACGAAGATCCTTTTGCTGCCCCCTTTATCATTAAGAACCAGAATGCTAGTATTAGGGCAGTGATACCTTTAATCCTAGTATTGAGCATGAATTATTCACTAACACTAGATTCAGGTCTGAAAAAGCCCCACCTAGAAGTGCATGAGGTTTGAGGGAACATCAAGACACAAACCCTGACACCCTAGAAGTCCAGGATGACTGTACTCTAGATCATGCGTAGTGACTGTGTTCACATTAACAACTACACACAGTACATCCTCTCTGCTCTAGAATCTTTCTACCAGTGACAAAGCAAGAAGATAACCACTATCATTGTTCTCTTCTACAGATATCCACACGCCAGTTTGGCTCTCTGTGACAGAGAAACCAATTTTGGATAGAAATATTGGCAGAATTTTGTAAAACACCTGAGAAAAAGACAAACATTTTCTTGATTATTTATTTATTTATTTATTATTTATTTATTTATTTATTATTTATTTATTTATTTATTTATTTATTTATTTATTTATTTATTTTATTCTTTTTTTCTGGCCAGTCTAACACTGTAGATTCAAGGCAGACTCATCACTGAGGCAGAAAGCACTGGACATGCTTCCTTGACGTTGCCTGCATCACCGCACTTCACTTTCATCATATTGAATTATAGACTAAAACTTATGAAAGGACGAGAACTGTCTTCATAGTTTTCATTAAATCAAAATTTCTGAGCTGTAGTTTTAATGTAAAACAAATTTATAATTTCTATTACTTGAGAGATCTGCATGAAAACGAAAGTAGCCCCAGCAACCATGACCAAATTAAACAACAGCATCATAAATGTAAAATTGGACAAAGAATTTTCTGTTTTTAAAATATGTAACATAAAGGCATATACAAAGTTAACAGCTGAGCAGGTATACACTTATTTAACACTTTTTTTTCAAAAATAGAACACAATTTTCTAAACATTTACTTCAATATTTTTTAGTCTTCTATTTATTTTGTACAGGGTCTTGCTACTCAACTCAGACTCAATGTGATCCTCCTCTCTAAGCCTCCCAATGGCTGAGAATACACGCATGTGCCACCACGCCAGTTTTGGTGGCCAGCATGATGCATCCAGGGTTTAAGGGCCAGCATGACATGAGATATTAAGAATCAAACTCAGATCCTTCCTCTTGTCAGGCAGACGTTTAGACCACTGAGCTAATTCTCCAGCCCTGAAATCTTAATTCATTGTGGCCATTTATGCAAAAATGTATTGGGCCATTTCCTTCACGTTTTTCCATGTCACTAACCAAGAAATATGAAGAGATGAAGATGAAAACTTTGTAGTGTGTAACACCTATCATGTGAAAGATATTTAGCTATTTGAAATTAGACGAAAGCAGGGTTTAGAAAATTATATTTAAACTATTAGCTACATTTTTGTATTTAGTTTATTAGCATACATACATAGCACAGTTTTTGTTTGTTTGTTTTTTGGTTTTTGTCTTTTTGAGACAGGGTCTTGCTATGCAGTTCAGGCTGACCTTGAGCTCACTTTTGAAGCCCAGGCTGGTCTTGAACTCGAACCAATCCTCCTGCCTCAACCTCCCAAGTGCTGGGATTACAGGCGTGAGCCACCACGCTCAGCTCATAGCAGTGTTTAAGGTTTTTGTGGAGAATTGGCACATACACATCACACATCTAAATTCCTTTTTCTTCAAACCTTCATTACCCTCATTTCTTGAGGCATGGTACACATTTCCTTTTTTCATACATGTTTCTGGTATAGAATGTTCACAATCCTTGTATGGAGTTGGTATGTATTTTAAATGCATCCAAAAGTTGTATTTTTTTTTTCCCCTGAAACTCAGGTATACAAACTAGATGTTAGAAATCCAGAAATGAAGGTAAAGGAAAGGAAGTGACTAGAAATTTTTCTCAGGGCAATAAATTAAAGACAATGTTTCTGAAAAGACATACATAACAGCTCAGATGATAATTGAAATAGAAACTAGAAGAAAACTATCTCCATGAAGCAGAGAAAAATAAATATGAGGAGTGAATCAAGGGCAAAATGAACTTCCGATTTCCTGTACAATAGCACTTCTTTTTGCTGATTATTATAAGACTAAATGTCAATGAGATGATCTGGCACAAGTTGATTCTGCTGGGTTGGTAAAAATTTGAGAGCTATGTTTTTCCTTGAAAAGTTGGCTGAGCGTTTGTAAATACAGTTTCTAGATGGATTGAAAACAAATGTGCTTACGTGTAAGCCATTTCAAGGCATGTTTTATGTTTTCTTGATCTATGAACAATGAGGTATTTAGTGTTTAACTAGCCTTGGTATTATTTATTGAAGGAGAAATTAATTTTGCTTTGTAAGGTAAAAACGCACTTGGAATGTCCTGTGAGTGCAATATAATATACAAAAGGTTCTCAACCACAACGTTTTTGTAGGTGCTTACAAATATGTGCTATACATTGTGGTTATGCCACTTGGAGTAACAGGAGTGCTTTGAGAAAATGACTGTCAGCAATTCTGAGGGCTTGAAGAAGAGGGTGACATGGAAGATACTAAATCACGCTTCCTCCTCTCGTTAACAATTATATATTCGGGTTCCAAGTCCATGTTTAATACATCATCAGAGCGATGTATTACAATTCTAGCATGGCCGCCACAAGCAAATTAACATCACTCTGATGTCATATTCAACACTGGCAATGTGCCACAGTGAGCCTTAGCCATCCTGAGAAGTGTCTCTAGTATTTTTTTTTTTCCAGTAAATGATTAATATTAAGCCAAACTAAAGAAACAACTCATTTGAAGAAGTGGAGGTCATTTTCTAACTGTTACTTCATGGTGTATACTGGCTTCATGCCAGAGAGACAGAAGGGAAAGCCCTGTAATAAAATATGTTTTATTAAATTATTAATTTTTTTTCATAGCCAGGCTAAAGATTTAGAAGGAAGATGGCATTTTCTAACTAGGCCAGAGGCTTATTGAGGTTAAAACTCTTTTTGCTTTAGCCGAACATTGCAATATGGATGAGCCTTTGCTCTGGCTTATCGTAACTGCAGTGCAAATCGATATTTAAATCCTAAAAGATCAGCAATAATGGATGCAAACCGAACCAATCAATACATAGCCTTTTGTGGACTGTAACTTTTATCTTAGCTTCAATTACTCTATGGCACAAGGGTTGATTTTTAATGTCATTACTATTTAGAAGCTCACTGATTTTAATTTTAAATGTTAAAGAATACATTTTAAGATAACTATACAGATAACTGTTGGGACAAAAATAGTTCAAACTTTTGTTAAAATAAGGTCAGTGTGCTTATAGGACCTTCAGCAATAGTAAATTTCAACTGTGGCATGGACATTGAATTTTTCTTCATATTTAGGGTTTATCAAATTATTTTGAAATCATCAATTGTAAGATGATTTTAAGATAAAAGAAAAGATGCTTTCTTATGAGGTCTTTCAGCAATGTTGTATGTTCACCTAAAACACATTTGTTCAATTTATCTTCTATGTTATCATTTAGCAAAAAGAACTAATTACAAATATGGTAAAACATTACTATTGAAATATGTTTTTTTTTTTACTTGTGTCTCACAGTGCAACCAATCAATTATGATCATTTGTCACTAAAGTCCTTTAGAGTTTTAAAGAATTCAAGATTCTGAAAAGAAGGGCCGGCGGTATAACTGAGCAGATTTTGTGCTTGCTTAGAGGAAGCGCAGGGGCCAGGGTTCGGTTCCTGGCCCCTAGTGCCGCGCCGGCCTCGCTCTAGAGCGTGCTGAGCCAGCGATACGGGGCATGGTGGGGCGTCTGTAATCCCAGCCCTTGGGAGTTACATACAGGAGGATTACTATGACTCAGTAGTGAGACCCTAAAAAAAAAAAGAAAGAAAAAATAGAAATGGACATGAAAAAAAAAAAAAAAAAAAAAAAAAAAAAAAAAAAAAAAAAAAAAAAAAAAAAAGATTCTAAAAAGAAACTTCTGTTTCTCTTTACAAATAGCAATTTCTATTTGGGAGACAGTAATTATTCATGAATATGAGGTCTAGTCCCCGAAACCTCAACTTTATGTTATACTAAGAAACAAAACAGGGCAAAACAAAGCAAAACTGGGGGACCACCCACTGGGGGCCCTTCCAATCCCTGTCTCTGACAGGAGCTTGTTTGCCTCAATAAATATGTTCTGCTCATAAAAAAAAAAAAAAAAAAAAAAAATTTACCTTTAGCAACTAGGAAACACAGAACATATGCTATGAAGAATAAAACAGTAATTTTTGTAGGTCTTCTATTTCCAAGAGTGTGTGAACTGAGGAAATGGATATGTTTCCTCACTATTTAGGAGGCAGATAAAGGTCACAGGTGAAGTAAGTACACTAATTGATTTCTACTTATAATGAAAAACAAGCAAACAAATAAACCAAAAAATTCTACAAAGAGATTTTTGAATGGGAACAAAATTATTACTTGCAGTATGAGTTGGATTTTAAAATACTGGAAATCTCCTACATTTGAATATAACATAGAAGAACTCAGTACCCATAATCAACCTAGGCAAAGGTGAGGTGCACAGTTAAGAAATAACAGAACTGGTTCTCCCTAAGAGCCATTTTGACCCCTACCGTTTACCATCTTATATATTTTAGTCCAATCTAGCTCAGTAGAAAGCTCCATCACTTTCACATTTTTGGAGATGAACTATAAAATAGTCAAACACATGTTTATGGGAAAATCTAATGTTTACTTTTGTTCCAATCAAAGAAATTCTTTTGGATTTTGGTGGTAACCTTTGTCTCCTCTTTGAGTTTACATTTCATCTTTCACTGATTTCAATGAGTCCCTTTGTGTGAAAATTAATAGGACACTGAAATGTAGAAGTGAGTTCAGTCACCACTGGTTTGCTTAATTTAAGAGATAATGTTTCTTAAGGAGATAGTTCTTTGTTAAGAATCAATAAATCATTTTGGATTTTTGTTATTTTTTCAACTGTTCTATCACAAAGAAGTGCTATAAACTCATTTTGAATAACAATTTTCAATGAATATAACACAATTATATTAATAACAATGACTATGTTTAATATGTTTAATATTTTCCTGTAATTATTTGGTACAGCATAACTTCTAAAATTAACTCCTTTTATAAAATTTCAGTAACATATTATTGAATTAATCTAAAATTGTATTATTTGTCAAAATAATATATCACCATTCATCTAATTATGTATCCTTTATATAGTCAGTTGCAATAGGAATCATTTGTTAACTGCAAATACAAATTAACTTTAACAGTTACATCTTTAGTTTGCTGTGATTTGGAGAAACCTGTCTAAGGAAAGAGGAAGTTGTAGTTAAGTACGTTGTTTGCATGATGATCAGCCTCTGGAATGCATCTCTGCTTCCTATACACATCGAGAGAGATGGACACTGATTTCTCATGATTTCAGGGGCAATTCACATTAAGGTTCCTGAAAGATTCTCTTCCTAGTCTCCTAGAGCCATGTTGTCACAGTGCCCATGACTCAATTACTCCTTTCTAAGAACAAGTTCAAGGGTGTGTGTGTGTGTGTGTGTGTGTGTGTGTGTGTGTGTGTATGTTTTGTTTGTTTGTTTGATTGAGGCACTGGCAATTGAATTCAGGACCCTGTACTTGCTAGGCAAGCATTTGTTCTACTAAGCTGTCTCCCTGGCCCTGTATGTTTAACTTGATACTTTGCTTTGTTTGTTTGTTTGTTTGTTTGTTTGTATCTTTTATTTATTTATGTATTTATTTATTTATTTTATTTGGTACAGGGTCTCAATATACAGTGCAGCCTCATAGTGATCCTCCTGTTTTAGCCTCCCCAGGACAGGGATTACAGACCTGAGCCACCACACTCAGCAGAGTGCTTCCACAAACCACAGATAACTTTTAATAGAATACATGAAAACAAACAAACAAACAAGTATACACAAGCTGAGATTTACTTAAATGTGTTTAAGAGGCTGGCTTGTCGGCTTTTAATTTCTGGACCTTAATAAGTTGGCGTTCATTTACCAGTGAGAATGTGAACAACAAGAAGAGATATTGAATGTGTTAATGTAATTGAATATCTGGTGTCTGTTTTATGTAAAGGCTTTAGATTCACCATGACTACTTTGATCATCAATATAATTGGCTTAACAAGTGATTACCCTGTAATATACAAGAAGTCAAAGTTCTCTCCCCCGAATAACCCTGTTCTTCAACAGGCAGAAAAAATGCACTAGAATTTCATCTTTCAGCTTGTCTTCAAGGTTTGGAGCCAGTTAGTTTTATTTTTATATTTGGGAGCAGTTCGTGAGAGTTTATAAGCATATAAAGAGTTGGAGCACTATCTGGCCTGTCTCTCTTGCAACTCAGGAACATTTTCTCTCTCTCTTTGAAACAAATCTTTTATCACATTTTCCCAAATTAATTATAAAAGTTAAAAATGAAATCTTACTTTTGTACCCCACATTAATCCTAAGTAGATCAGGTTTTTTTGTCCTTATTAATGGGAACATAGCACTAGCGAGATTTAATTTCAAACTTTTGTAATTATAGCTAAAATTAAATTTTACCATGGATAAATTGTCCGTGTCCACAGATGAAAGCAGTGTAGGAGGATTAACAACTGGACCTCCAGAATGACTTATGTTATCTTTGATAATTAATTAAAATCAATGTGTAGAGGCCTATATTTGGAACTTTAAGGAATTTGCAAGTAGGAATTTTTCATCGTCCCCTGCAAGTTTAGTGTAAGAGGAAGTGAGAAGAGTGTCTCTAGTGTGGGGGAATACAGAATTTCATAAAGAAGTGAGGTGGAACCTCTTCTACCCCATTCTGTTTAGCGCAATAGCTAAGATTAGGGGCTCTGCTGAGCCTAAGCCACAATCTCACAGTTGATAACCATGATTTTTATTTTTCTAAAGATGAAACAGCTGAGAAGCCACAATATGAAGCAAGGAGACTGTAGAAATCATTCCTAAAGTTGGATTTTTATTAAAATATTTCTAAAATGTTAAATATCTATCAGCCCACATCACACATTGTACAGTACATGATGATTATGTTTACTGTGGGGATGTGGGGAGGCTGTATAAGTTCATACCACATCCTATCTCTCTGTTTGTTTTTACATCAACTTCTCCTCCCCTTACTCCTGTTCCCTCTTACAAAAAAATATAGGTATATGGAGGTAAAGATAAATATATTGACCTGAATGTTTTAGTTACTCTTCTCTCATTGCTGGAACAAATACCTGACACCCAAAATGAGGGAAGGAAAGATTTATTTAGCTCACAGTTACTGGAGGTTTCCATCCATATTCAGCTGATTCCAAGGCAGCAGCATATGACAGAGGGCAACCTTTCTCAACAGTGAGAAAGAGGAAGAGGGAGAGGGAGGAGTAGCAGCAGCTCAAGCAGCTAATTTCTCTTTCTTCCTTACATTGAAATGCAAATTACCTGCCCCAGGGTAGTTGCAGCACCCACACCCACAATAGTCAGTCAAATTCCAGAAGCCACCTCATGACTACTTGAGGCTTTGGGGGGACACCTAGAAGCAAACCATAACACTGGAGAATGTTATCAGAAATTAAACACTTATAAAATGCAAATTTCAGTTAAATAATAAAAAATCAACCACCAGGTGTGGTGCCACACAACTGTAATCCCAGCACTCTAGAAGAAGAGGCAGGAGGATCAGTGTGCATTCCAGACAAGCCTATACTATACAGTGAGTTTGAGGCTGGTATGATTTACATAGTAATACCTTGTCTCTAATTAGATGAGGAATGGTGCAATCAAGTGATAGCAGAAAAGGCACGTTGTTTTCAAAGAACTAGCCAAGAGAAAATTTTGTATGTCTTTGAAGACAAAAGTCTTATAAATTCCAAAAGTAATAATCAGATCAAATCACATTATCAAGAGAAATGATCTAACCCAAAATGGATTTTTTAAACTTTTTATAAGTACCATAGTGGAGCACAGTACATTACATAAAAGTGTCATGCCATTATGAAGTCCATCCATGAAAATATCTGCTGTTCTTACAGTGGAAGTCTATGTTTTCCAAGTACAGGGCCATATTACAAGAGGGTTTGATTCTTTTGATAGCCACTATAAATGTATTAGTGTCTCCTGAATGGCCATTCACTAATTTGGACAAGAATACAGCAGACACATTCATCCAAATATTTTTTCAGGTTTTTCTATCTTTATTCAAATTTTATT
Organism: Myocastor coypus; assembly: GCA_004027025.1. Taxonomy (NCBI): domain Eukaryota; kingdom Metazoa; phylum Chordata; class Mammalia; order Rodentia; family Myocastoridae; genus Myocastor; species Myocastor coypus. Next base: position 35,824 of record PVJA010002949.1, on the reverse strand, counting down.
TTAAGAAGGATTTATGTCGAAATTACTAATGATGAATTTTGAATTTGTTCATGAATTAGATACATAGTGAATGATAAAGCATGTAAATTTTGTTTAAAATATAAAACAATGATATTTGTATGGAAAAAGATCATATCCTTGTTTTATTCAACCTTACCAAATATCTTCAAGAGGTTTGATGGATTTCATTTCTTCAACACTTTCTTGAAATTTCTTTTCTAATCATTTGAGCTTCTGTGTGAGGTGAACTACCCTCCACAATGATCCAGACCAATGTTTTCTTCTTGTTTTTGTTTTAAACATAGCATTTAATGTATTTAGTACAGAGTCTACAGGATCTCAGTACACAGAGCAGACTCATAGGTATGCTCCTGTTTTCAGCCTCCCAAGGACTGGGGTTACAGGCATGATACACTCACCCAGTCTCAGTCTCGTTCTCAGTGTGCCCCAGGGGCGGGGCTGGCATGGCATGCTGGGGATCCAACCCCAGTCTCTTTTTAATCCAAGGAGCTGTCTGGCCAGCTCTCTAGGCCAACTTTAACTTGCCCTAATTTCATAATGTTAGGCCCTTCGCTTTTATACCTAATCATTTTTCTTATGAGGAAGAACCTTTCAAACTCTTTCACAGGAAATGTCGTTCATATTTTTCAGATGTTTCTTTTTCTCCAAGTTCTGTTCGTCATCAATGTTAAATACCCCTCAGTGTCCTACCCCAAGACATCAATGGTAACTTCAACCTGTGTCCATGGCACTGCCATTCTTGGCGCAGCCCTGCTTGGGCTGTGAAATCTGAGGTGAGTACTATGCAAAATTTGTCACACATGTTTACTGCATCCCTACAAATGGATTGTGCTGTGCACAGTCTGCATTTCTGGGTCCTCCTCATCTTTATGCATGTCTTGTCCCCACATGAACTGGGACAGTCTTTGGGGTGTAACAGTGGCTTCAGCTATGTTTGCAAATTCACGTCGTACTAACAAAATTAAATTCCTAACTCATAACAACTTAGGTATTTTTAATAATTTTACCAAACTTATATATATGACTAAAGAGAACTGAGTGAATAGGAGTTGAAAGAATACTCCAGTAGGAAACACTAACTGAATTAGTGCCTGCTATTATTTTGTCTGAGTGGGTAATGGTTTAGTGAAAAAGTGATTTGAATCATTCCGTCCTACAATGTGATAATATTTTTAATATACATTTTAAACGAGTAGCAATTTGTTGAAATTCAAATATTCAAGCAAGAGAAAAAGTCTTCCCATAATTGTAACAACTATGATGTGCTCTAAGTCACCACTACCACTAGGAGACCACTAATAATTGTCATTTCTGAGTCACAGATTCCCCTTGAGAGAATTAGGTGTTCAGCATTTGTTACCACTGCACCCCATTGCTTCTGCACACTTGTTTTAATGTCCATATTGATCCAACATTCATCTTCTTCCCATGGCAGTGCATGGGAGTGGCCACACCCTTTTAGGAGGGTTATAGGACCACCACCAAGTGTGGAGAAGCCCATGTCCTGTGTCCTATGCCATGAGCTTATTGGATCTCGGGCTAGATTTTGTGCTACTGGTTGAGAATTTCACTCAAAACCCACTGAGCACCTTGGAAAGATTTCTCTGCCTCTTCCCACTCCAGCAGAAGCAATAAACCTGAACACTACACCAAGGCTAAGAGTTGGTAGCCTCTAAACTCAGTAGCTGAGAATAATGAACAACTCGGCAGGTTTCTCTAATGGTGTCCATCACGAAGGCCCTCAGACCCTCTTCACCTCTCTCTATCTGCAGTTTATTCCAAGCAACATTTTCTTTTTCTACTATAAGTGTGTGCTGACACTAGTGATCAAGTTGTATTAACTAGTAAAATGCACAGGCCCTGATGCCTCTTCTTGCATTTTTTTTTTTTTTTAAGGTTGCGTGCTTTATTTTGCTTCATGGAAAGACTGTTCCAAATAAAGGTGAATCCAGCTAACACACGGGGTATGAGTGTAAATTATATATTATGTCAACTTTAGCATGCATATTGAATTCTTATCCCTGGAAGAATATTAGCTTATACAACTATTATTAGCTTATACAACTATTCAAGCCATGTATGTGCCTGCATTTTAAAATTCTTTTACTACTTTTAATAAGAATTAACAGTGTATAATAATGTGACAGTTTCAAAACATATTAGTAGTACATTTCAATATTTGATACAGTGCATATTGTTGTCCTCCTATTAGGTATACAGAGCACAGGGTGTAAATGTTACAATTTTTCAGATCATTATTAGTACAACCAATTTTTTAAGTGTTCTCAGTTTGGGAATAATTCCACTGTGAAATTTTCATTTATTCTTCAAGTTTTTGTAAATGAGGGGAGGAAGAATTGAAGGGAAGCTAGGAGAATGGTAAGAAGGAACCAAGTTATATAAAATACAAGTAAAATTCTCCGTGATGAATATGATCTCTATGTATATATAAAATGTACCAATAAAGTTAATTAATTTTAAAATTGTAACATAAGTAAAACACCAAAAGGCAGATGTAAATATAATGTGACTCACAATGGTAAGCTAGTCTACTACTCAATAAAATGTACTGAGTCTTTAAAAAGAAAGTTCATCAGCTATTGATAATTTCTAAAGTAACCTATACAGTTTCCTTTTTCTAGGCATTCTGTGTCAACATACCAAGTAAAATTATCAATTTTATCATTTTTTAATTAAATGACTATATTATTTTTGCAGAGATTCATTTGATAAAAGGCACCATTCTGTGATCTTTCATTTCTTTGTATTCCTTTGAGAATTTCAAGTAGCCCCTAAAAGTTTACACTATCTCAGTTCAATTTAATTACAAGTTGAGACTAAGTTTATACCTTTACACCCTAGAATGTTCCTTCTCTGTACTTTCCTGGCTACTTTAGCCCTTACAAGACTCAGAGGTATATCACTCCCCAGAACATCACAGAAAATGGAAAGTGAAAGACCAGGGTGAAAGGCAATAAATCCTGCAGCTAAAAAGCACGCTGAACATTTTTTTTATGATATAATATTCTATCCAGACCATATATCCTTAGACATAACAGATCTTCAAGAAATGATTAGAAATAGAAAGGGACAGAAAAAGGTTATAAGTCTCTGGAAACAAGACTGAATATATGTTTCACACTGCTTCGTGCACCAAGAATTATCAACCTTTGGCTAGCATGGGGACTGAAAGGCAAGCTACTGTATGGCAGGGAGATGAGCATTGGGTGCGTGACTCTGTTCTGAGCTCAATCAAATGAATTAGGTGAGATGGGGTAGTAATTCATTTAAGTTTACATGCCTAATAATATGTTAGAGCTGACGGACTGGGGAGGTGGCTGAGTGATAGAGCAATTCCCTGGCAAGCATAAGGTCCAGGGTTGGACTTACAAAACAAAAAGAAAAATAAATAAATAAAATGTTGGAACTGAGATTTAATTTTCATTATACTTACTTAGTCATTAATGTTTTTCATCCAGCAAGAACAATTCAATCATATTGTAAATATATAAAACTTAGTCATTTAAATATCTAAAAAATAAATTCATTTTGGATTTATTAAGTTATAAGAAATTTATAAGATCTTTAATATATTATAATCTTGCATATAAGTAAGTATACTTACTTTGGAGTTTGAATGAAATTAGATCTTTTATTTCCTCTGCACAATCCAGGCAATGCTAGGAAAAAAAAAAAAGAAGTAGAGAGAGAGAAGATATTTTTCCCATGCAGCGTATTAGATGCACTGTCTATAGAGACCAATATAACTTTTTATGTTTTCTCCAGCGAGGATAAGATGATGTAGGATTTCAGCTTGAATCATCCACACCAAGCAGGAACAACAATAGTTTCCATCTGTATAAACTAAGTGACAAACAAGGAGAATTCTTGGAAGGCAGGTACCACTGAGGCTTAAGTGACTGATAAAGTAAGATTCTGTCATTTTGGATAAAATGTATGTTTCAGAATAACAAATGTTATAGCCTTAGAAGACAGTTATGACTGAAAGCGAAAGTTCAAGATGACAAAATCCTCTATAAAGTGTGAAATGCAGAGCTTTGTGCGAGTCTTGCACCAGTTGACAGTACCTTTTACTCATCCTATGTGACCACTTCTATGTGACTGCATCAATTGTGGATGTTTAATAGGTTTCATCTTTAAATTTGTGTTCCAGTCTTCTATGTAGGAGAACAAATGCAAGGAGGGAGCAAAAATATGGATTGTCCTAGAGGGCCTGAGGGTACCCATGGCTTTCAGCGGTTAATTTAAATGGCCACATACTTACATTGACTTTACAATATCCCTGTTTATCCTGACATGCACATACCACTTTCTCCCTTTGGTGCCTTGATTAATGACTCTTCACTTCTCCTCTATAGTTACTCTTTTCTTAACTTCCCTGTTGATATAAGTATGTTGCAGTTGGATAGCAGAGAGTTGCAGGTTTTGGGGGTCATTTCCTGTTGGTCTTAGTTACTTAGTATTCCAGCCCCTTGGGTTTAACTTTTACAGTGCTACAAATAGTTCATCTTGGTTATGTAGTCCCTGTGACTGGACCACACTGTTTATTATTTTAGATCGAGTTGCTTGTGTCTTTCTTCTCTCTCTTTCTGTGTGTGTCTCTCTCTTTTTCTCTTTCTGTCTCTCTGTCACTCTCTGTCTCCCTCTTTTTCTCTTTCTCTGTCTCTCTCCATCTCTCTCTCTCTCTCTGTCTCTCTCTCTCTTTGTATGTCTCCAGAGTAACATTATAGGACTGCTGACCCTAAAACGAAAAACAAAAAGCAAAAACAAACAAACAAAATTAAAGAGATATGCCTCCCACCACACAAAAACAGCACCAAAATGTCTAGACAATGCTTAAAGGAAATTCAGTGTGCTCCTGCAGGGCTGTCAATTTACTGGTGCTGTCGGTGCTCTCAAACTTAATTTTTCTTACATCCCCTGTGTGCCAGTTTCAGTTGTGTTGAGTGCTGAAATTTGAAATCTTTATTTAGCTTAAATGTTAATATACAGTTCTACTCTGAAAAATTAAACCACAAAGTACAGTTCTTTTCTAGCAGATCCAGTGTCTAGTTAAAGTTCTTTCCTCCATGCATAAGAGAAGCCCCATATTCTTCAGGTAAATCTTAAGGTTTCTATCATGTTTCATTTCCTGATAAAATAAAACTGAATTATACAAGGTCTTGTTGGAGGAAAGATTTTGGGGGCAGGCCAGATAGTTCAACGGGATACAGGGACCAGGATTTGATCCCTGCCAGCTTTGCCCCTGGGTACACTGAGATGGCAATTGAGACTGGACATGGTGGTATACCTGTAATCCCAGCACACTTGGAAGGTTGAGAATGGGTGGATCACTGCAAATCTGATCTGTGTAGTGAGATCCGGTAGACCCTGTACTAAATACATCTAAAAAAAAAAAAATTTTTTTTTTTTGGAGTGCCTCAAGAATGACAGAGATGCCCCTCACAAATTCTACCTCCGGATTCCCTCCCTGACCCTCTCACTGTGAAACTCACGATAAGAAAACAAATCTCAACTGCAGCTTGTAGCATTTTTTCCCATGATGCAGTCTATCATTATTTGGATGACTAAAAGCTTTAATTATTTACTTTTGGGAGTCCCTGGAAACCATGTCATCACAAAAACACTGGAGAATTTTCTGGGAAAGCTTTGAAATGCTTCCAGTTATACTCTTGTCTTAATATCCCAAGAAGGAAAAAAAAATAATGTTTCTACCACATATTTTATTAAACCCTTTAGGTCCTTTTACAAGAGAGGAAATACCAATTAACATATAATTTAGCAGAACAAAATATTATCCCATTTCAACCAGTACTCACTTCCTTGAAGTTTATTCAAGCAGTAATAACCATTTAATGCAATTTAACTAGACTGAGGTATCCATTACATTAATATAATATATCCATCAGGAAATTAGAGTTTTGTCTCCATGAATTTTGTATTATAAGGTCCTTATAATTTTATTCTGCATTTTATGATGCTTAATTTTAAATCTTCGGTCTCTGTTACAGTGTGAAATGATGAGAATGGGCCTAATGTTTAAAAAATTGCAATTACTTGATTTATTGAGGCACAAATCACAAAAGGTTTTTATATGTACAAATATGTATCATTAACATATTTGAGAATTTAAGTAGGCCTCTAGTCAGGATTACCAAGTCGCATTAGGAATGTAACAATGTGACTACAGTTCTGAAAACTGATACTAAACAATGTTCTTATTGGAGTGGTGCTCATATAGTAATGTATTCCTGGTCTGGAAGTCTGTCAGTGCTTTTAAAGATAAGTTACATTACTTGCAGGAACAATTCTGTCAACAGATATATTTTTATTTCTTTTTAACTCAAGAAGTTAAATAAAGATCAAGAGACCTCAACAAACTTGTAATATGTCAACCAGTGTTAGAATATTAAGTCTTTAGAGAATGGAACACTTGCCAAGTGCCCTTTAACTGTAATGAATTGTCTTAGAGCTACGTTATATGTGCAAAGCCATGTGGCTGCTTAAGCATCAGGGTCAGATCACAGACCTCTGGGTGTCTAGGTTAGAGCACTTCCTGCCATCATCAGTCTTTCTTCCAAAGCAGGGCCACTAGCCAGGCATAAAGGTGTACTTTGGACTGGGTGCTTCTGTATCAAAAGGACTTGGCAGCTTTTGATCAGACTTCTAGACAGGACCAGAGGGCACCATCCAGGGCCCCCTTACCTCTGTGCAGTAAAGGCTATGAACCACCTCTATCAGATTTGCCCTTGCAAAGAAAGTGATTGTCATTGGAGGATTTTTATTCTTTTGCTTTATTATTATTATTATTATTAATTTATTATTATTATTATTATTATTAGTATTAGTATTAGTATTAGTATTAGTATTTTAGGGAAGGATCTACAAGGTCTACCAAGTCTCACTATGTAGATCAAACTCATAGTAATTCACCTGTTTACAGCCTTCCAAGAGCTGGAATTGCTGCCACATGCCACCATGCCCAGTCTCAATCACAGTCTCAGCACACTCCAGGACAGGGCCAGCATGACATACCAGAGATCAAACCCCAGGGGCTTCTTTTGCTTAATTAGTATAACCTATTACTTGTAGTTTTAGTACTGCATAACATTCTATTAGCTAGAATCTGAAAAGACAAGATTTTGAAAGTAAACTCCAGAAGATCAACTAAAAACAAGAAGCTTCTAACACAGGAACCATCCCTGTTTCTGAGATCATAATGACATTTTCTGTGAGAAAGTCTGCCTACTGGATATTCTGTAAACATATATTCTATGATAGTCTGTTATATAGTAGGCAGTCTATAAATTTGAGCAAGGTATACAAGCGTGTAGTCGTGCCAAACCTTTATATACTCCAAAGCTGAGGCATTATCTAAGGAAACAGAATAATTTCCTCTCTTTTCCTGCCTACATTTCCTAATTGATTCAGTTCAGGAGGTTACTCATAAACACTCATCTGAATGTTAGAAGGCAAACAAATGTAATACAGATAAATGCATTTTCCAAGGGACTTTTAGCCAATCTAAATGAGTGTCTTTCTTTCTTCCTATTTCACATTTGTTATCTACATACCTTATAATGAAGGAAAGACCATATGCATTTGCTCCTCAGCCTTATTTATCTGACACATCAGTTAGAATTAAGTTCATAGGGATTAATCTCAGCCAGAACAGACCAATGATATCAAGTTCTACAAATACAGCTTCTTTCCTTGTCTGCAGCAATTGAGGGCAGAAGACAGTGTAGACGGGCAGCCCACCACACACCTTGGCAGTGAAATGGTTCTTGGAAAGGATGCTGAGAGAATGTTCATCCACTTTGGTTTGGTCTTGCTTCTAAAAGTCCACATGTTTTCTAGTTCATGTTTCTCCTATTCGAATGACTATCTTAAGGCAAAGTAAGTGTAGAACTTATTTTTAACTTTAACTTCCATTTATCAAGCCTGTAAGTAAGCTTTCACATTTATTCAATAAACATTTGTAGGGCACTTAGCAGAAGTATTTATCTCTCGGGCCGTTCACCTCTTCTTGATCTTGCCCTGTTCTCCTGATCTCTTGCTTCCTTGTGAAGATGGCCAGGATATGATTGTGTGCTAGCCTAACGTTTCCTCTAGAATCAGGTTTAGGGTGTCAGGGGTATAGCTCATGGGCTCAGCAGTTGCCAGCCAAGTGTGAAGTCCTGAGTTTGAATAAAGTGAAAAAAAACAAAAAGCATCTAGAACTTTGGGGTCTTTCTATATCCCACAAAATTCAACTCCAATATTATTCTTTAAACTTCATCATATCATTTGATGCATAGAAATTAATTTAAACAACAAAAGAAAGGAAAATAGTTACTTCATTCAAAATAAGACATAATTCACATAAAAATTCTACTTATAGAACCTAAAAATGGGAGAAAAAAGCAATTGTCACATTATTTTAAGTGAATCTTTAAAGGCTAAATTACCACAGAGTTTTGAAGAAACTCTCCCACCTACATAACTGTCTTGAGGTCCCACTCCTGTCTAGGAGTGTCATCAAATCTTCTAGTGATGTTTGAAGACAAAAATGAATGAACAAGCAGTGTACCCATCATGTTTCTGATTATCTTACACCGGGATTGTGTGGTCATAAATTTGAGATGAAACATTGAAACAGATGCTAGCTTCAGTTTCTCATATAGAAACAAAGGTTAGTGAGGGAACAAAACACAACTGTGGAGGAAAGAGTCATGAGAAAGGAGCTTCTTGTGAGGGTAGTGCATATTTGATGTGCGTATCTAAGAGTAATTCATTTTATGTTCTTTTCGCTATTTGATTGTATTTCTTAACACAAGTTTATTACAACACACACAGAGAGACACACACACTGTGTGTGGTTTCTTATTTTTGTGTCTGAAGATACAAGAAATTCTTAAATAAGTCTTTGGTGTTGATCACAATCATTAATACTTTTGCATTAATCAACAAAAGATAGGTAGAAGAGATAAGAATGTATTAATTCTCAAATCTAAATTTGCCAAAATAAATATACAAATAAATTAATTGGCAAATCTCAATTGGATTTTCAAAAAATGGTATGGATTATGAAACTATCTTTCTATATCAGTAAAAATACTTAATTGATTTGAAAAGAAATTCCTTACAATTTCTTTTTCATTCATTCATTTATTTATTTATTTTTGTTTTGTTTTGCAGAACTGGGGATCAAACTTAGGACCTTGCACTTTCGCACTTGATGGGCAGGCACTTGCACTGCCTCCCTGGTCCCTTACAATTTCTACTTCTAACCCTTTTATTAGTGTATGCTTATGGCACACACTGGCTAGCACATCTTAACTCTTTTCTGTTTCCTTACTTTCCTGGTCTTCTAAGCTCCCTCTAATTCTTGCTGTCTTTCTCCTTTGCAGAGCTTTTCCATTTTCAGTTTTAATAGTCTTGTTACTTATAGATTACAAGTGTAAATTGACTTTGCTTGTTTATTTCTAGCAGTTAATTACTAATCAAAATTAATGCTCAGATACTTTCTTTCATGACCTAAAGTTTATGGAATACAGTTTAAATGATTTGAATTTCAGTTCATCCAAATTAAGCAACACATTATAAAGAGAGCCTTTTGCAGTCTTCTTCACAGTGCAGAAAGTTTATATTTGTAATTGCATGAAAAGTTATTGGAATTCTAGTGAGTTAATTCCAATCTACCACTTCCAACGCAACCCACAATGAGAATAAAAACACTAAGGCCTTTTTGCAGGTGTGGGGAGCCATGGGTCCTAAAGCCAGCCACAGTGGTCTATGGTCCCTATCTGAAACAAAGGCCTTGATCAAGGGCTGACACTGGGTTTCATTCATTCAAGAAGAAAGGATTAACTTGCAGATGAGTAGGTGTTACAATGGAAGGAAGCAGTGGCTGCTGTGAGCTGGGCTAGATTGGAGGCTGGCAATCACCTCCGTATTATGCAGAGAGAAGTAGTAATCTGCATTGCACAACAGAGATAGTATCTAATGATTTGGGCTTGGTGCCCCAGCTCTGATGGGTAATCTCGCAAGCCCCAGGAGCTCATAGCCTGTAATTTGACGCTCAATCCCAGCTGAGAGTGGCACGGTGGCTCTTTATCCCACTTCGTCCTGAATCACACAAGAAAACAACAGGGATTCTGGGGAGAAACTGCTTGCTATCTTCAAAGACTAGTATCAGCCCCTTGATATGCATTGCTTAAAGCCAGTGAAGGTATAAAAAATGTCCTAACAAGTTCTGCACATATTAAAATGCAGAAACAGAGTCAGGTTCAGCCAAAATCGGGACAATTGCACCCTTTTATTCAAGGAGAGTCACCCAGGTGGTCTTCTGCAAGACCACACTGTAAAGTTAAAATAGCTTTGATAGTGTATTCATTTGTTAGACTTTTACATTTTATACGACTAATACTAGTATCCAACATTATTAACACATAATTTCAATAAAATCATGCTTTTTATTCCCTCAGTTCCTAAAATATACCCAGTTCTGTGAAAGATACTATTAACAAAGTAATCCAATAATATATGGGGAAAAAAGTATTATTTCCAACTTTCAGCATTCAAAGACAGATTTCCAAAGGAAAAAAAAAAAGTAGATGAATAAAGTAGTTGAGGTAACCAATCTTACAAGCTATACAACTTGGCTGCTCAATTTTCATCTAACTGATTCTAAAGATTTAGTACCATTGGTCACGTTGCACAAACCTAGGCAATAGATGTCTATCGCTCTGCAAAGTTAGTTCTTGTCTTTACTCAAATGTTAAGATTTTTTTTTTTAATTCAGCATCGAGAATGCATGAAGCTAATCTTAAGGAAATTGTAACTGGGAAACATTGTATGTAGACTGGTTTTGCAATCACTTGAGTTCCAAATGAGATCAAACGTGTGGTAGTAGAACAGCCATGCAGTTGGTTCTCACACATACTCCAGTATCTTTTAACTACAATAGTTAGAAATAGTTGGGATTGATGTTAAGAATGTGGTTAAACTCAGAAAAATATTTTTATCAAAACATCAATGCCGCCTTTCTGATGACATAACTATAATTGCTCAAGTCAACTTTTAAAAAAAAATCCAACATGATTTCTTTCAGATACTCAGTGTGTGTGTGTGTATGTGTGTGTGTGTGTGTGTTGGGGTAGGAAATCAGGACTTTTATGCTGAGTTTTCACCTTCCTTTTTGCTTTATTTATTTATTTGTTCACTTATTTTCAGACAGGGTCTATCTAAGTGGATAAATTGTCCATATTTGAGAAAAAGTATTTTCTTGAGGTTTCATATTCTTCAATTGATTTAATAAAACTAGTTAAGCAAACAGAACAGAAGTTTAGGGTTTGCATTTACTTCCATATCCATTCCTCACAGAATAAAAGCAAGAAAAAAGTTACCAATTCATTGTGTAATTTTGTCTTGTGACATATTGTTTACTTTTTAAATTTATTGATTTATTACAGCGTCTTGCTCTACAGTTCAGATCCGTAGTGATTTTCCTATCTCAGCCATCCCAGTGCTGGGATTACAAGCATGTGGCACCATACCCGGTTTAGGGGCTGGCATGGCATGTGGTACTAGGCTCGAACTCAGATCCATGAGCATGCCAGGCAGGCCCTTAGACTGCTGAGATATCTCCCCAGCCTGTCTTGTGACATTTTAATACTGTTACCTGAAAGAAAAACAAAACTAAATTCGCTGTATCTGCTAATTCTTTGAGTCTCGTTTCTTTCTTTCTTTTTTTTTTTTTTCTTTTCTTAATTCTATCATTTAGGGAAGAAAAACGTGTATGTTATAAAATATTTGTAAGGACATACTTCTTATAATATCATAACTGTCATTTACTTCTTCCTGTCACAATGAGAATTTGCCTAATATTTGGAGACTTAGTTTACATGAATGTACAATGTGTATAATAATGCTTAGCTTTCAATATTCTCATAAAGTAAGAGACAAGGTTATAAAACAGCTACAGATTAGCAAACACTGAGTAGCTGCCATTACAGTTGCTGAAGATTTAGTATAATGATAGCTTGTCTGTCATACCTGGAGAAAAGATGATTCCTGTAGAAATTTTACAATATAGTTATTCTATACCTTTTATAAATGCCATGCAAATATGCTGTTTGTGTGAAAGTCATTGACATAAAGAGTGCATGAGTCATTATAATTCAAGCTATTTTTTACAAGCTGTTAGTTTTGCTTATTGCTAAGTAAACTCGAAAAACTAGAAGACAGGTCAGAATGGGATTGTAAACAATATGTGGACTTCTAAATGGTATTTTATATCTGTCCAAGTTTTATTGTTACTCTTTATGGGCATTTTTCCAAGTGGTATTAAATAAACATTACAAACTGCAGGAGGATGAAGACTTGTCTCTATTGCAATATGAAAGCTCACCTGGGAAAACAGTATAACTATGTAGTTTCTCTTAGAGTCAGGACCCAGTACACAGAAATGAAATTTGGCTTCCATAAATTTGACTTTTTATCACCAAATCATACATATTAAGTCCCTATTCAGGCTATATATTGGAAAAATGAGGCCTGCTGTTTTACTCAAATAGTCTTGGCTCCCTGCTGAAAATTAATCTGCCCCAATATTCAAATACAGGTGTTTGTGGTTTATTTTTCCTTTAGATTATTAAAATGGTTGAGAGGAGGTCCATAATGTACAGTATCTATAATACTATTTTGTTGATGCTTCTCCTTCAATCATGTTCATAGACAATGAATTTGGATCAGAATATCTGGTCTAAAGGATTAATATAGCTAACTGTTGTCAGGCCCTGAAACTTGGTCAAACTTGTTGACTTGAAAATTATTGTTAAAACATGCCTGCCTGGAAAGTGCAAGGTTCTGAATTCAATTCCTAGTTCTGAAAAAAACAAACAAACAAACAAAAAAAAAAACATTTTATTAGAGTAATTATTTCCATAATTTGACCAAAGTAAGAGTATCAATTTGAAAATGTAAAAAGACAAATAATTTTCTCTCTACTCTTTCAACAAGTAATGTATATTTCTTCTGGGTCTTTGTTCACCCTCAATAATTTCCCTATTTAGATATCTGTGTTTGTGCATGTGTCATGCAAGCAATCATGTTTCTATGATTCTTGGATTGTATTTTGACTGGATGATCAGTATCCTGGAAAAAACTTATCTCTTATTTACTTTAATCTTTTGTAAACTGTAGTCTCCATGATGGAGCAAAGAACACTCAACTAGAATTTAGTTAATAAACCTTAAATTTGCTAGCACTATGTAAACATATGAGATATGAACCACCTTGGACACTATGAATGGGAATGTAAACTGATATAGCCTTTCTGGAGGGTAATTTATCATATATCAAAGCATTATTTAAAGAACTCCAGGACCAGGGAGATAGCTCAGTAGAGTGAGTGCTTGCCTGGCAAGCACAAGGTCCTGAGTTCAATCCCTGGTACCACAAAAAAAATAAAAATAAATAAAATAAAATAAAATAAAGAACTCCAATTTAGCAGTCCTTATCTGGAACATTTCCTGAGTACTTCACTGTGTATGTTTCCTTTATACTATCAGCATCTTGTCTCAACTTAACTTTTTTGTTTGCTAATGGGTTAAACCTTATGATTTCTTTTGTTTCAAATTTTCCAGCTATCAGGGCTGAGGAGATAGCTCATTAGAATAAGCACCTGCCTGGTAAACTCAGAGTCTTGAGTTCACTTCTCAGTATGGAAAAAAAAAATTCCAGCTTTGTATGAGGCACATTTGACTATTAAATATATATAAGTAATATATGTAGAACCATAAAAAACATATTTATGATATATAATGTGTTTTCTTCATATATATATATATATATATATATATATATATATATATATATATATATGAAATTCTTAATCAACATTCCATGCCTGGTGTTGTATGTTTGGAATGCTTCTAGCAATGGAACATGATATAATTTTTCTCTTCAAATTCTTGATCCTTGAATTTTTCTAGGTGGCATTTAAATTCTATACAAAAATTCAGAAAATTTGGTATAGTTTTGGTATAGCCAAATAACATAATTGTCACCTTACTTAGCTGTGTATGAATTAATGAATAAACTGGTGAATGAATGAATATGTTGATATACTTGCATCTATGAAATGTTTGTAAAATTTCAATGTAACCTAACTAAATATTGCCGACTATAATAACATAAAGATTTTTTCATAGTTGAATGCTATAATTATATTAGAAGATAATTGAAACAGGAAAGAAAAATCAAAGTTCATAATTTTTTCTATAATCCTTGGATCAAAGAATATTCTTTGTGCCCCTTCTAAATATCCTCTCATTAATAACGGTTTAGAACTCTATAAATTGAACATTTCTGTCTGTCAGGCTGGAACATGCCTAGAACCCACTACTTTGTACAGCTGAGACATGAAAACTGAAAATTGAACCCAGTCTTGGCAACTTAGTGATTTAGGTGAGCTTCTGCCTCAAAATTAAAATCAATCAATCAATCAATCAATCAGTCAATCAGAATTATGCAAAGGGAAAGAGGCTTGAGATGCAGGTCAGCGCAAAGGCCTAGGGTTAGGCTCCCAAACAACAAAATAAAAAATAAATGGAAAAGTGTAAACCTGAGCTGTGCATTAGGAATAACTACAGAACTGAGTGAGCCTTAGCCACTCTTCCGAAATCTGCTTTATTCATGTTCACAAACTCGTCCATGTCAGCTGGGATTTACCCCAGAGTACTGCAGTGGCGTGACTGAGAAGAGCACACACTTGAATTAATGTAACAAGAAGGAAATTTTTTCTTCCACCTTTTGTCACATTAAGAACTTTTTAATAGGTGGTCTTCTCATAAACATTCAGTGAAAGTAAAGTAGATAAGGGCAAAGCTATGAAAAGGAAGTGCATTTTGCCCATTCAATTGGCTTATTGGCTGTACATATTAAAAGATGATTAGTTTAATTACATTTTCTATAAAATTACATGTAAGATCCCATTTTGATATGTGTTAGCCCATCAATGTTTGTACAAAGTTATATATACTTATAAAGTTTTCCAATAACAAATTTTACCTTGTTCACCTGATCATTTATCAATTAATGCTTTATAGATACCCAGGCCCTAGTATTCATTTGACACAACTGCCTAAGTGTACAAGCAGAGAAAAAAAAAATCAGTCGTATTTTGTCTTATATTTGGATTTTTTTGGGGGGGTGGGGGTTTGGTGGCTTCAAATATGAAACATATGCACCTAATGGAGAGAATGTTGTGGACTACTCCTATGCAGGGCTCCCAACCAAACCCACGCCCGATTGCCTTCCCACTTTAGTCACTGTGTTACTTTAAAGGACAGTTAATGACATTTTAGAACTTAAACTTTGTGCATGTGTATCTAGTATTTGTGTGTCCATGAAATAATTCTAATTAACAGTCTTAGGTTTAAAGTAATATGTTTCAATTTTCATTATATGTATTTGTCAAACATGAGATAGTAGTGTAGAAAACACACACACACACACACACACACACACACACACACAGGACAGTAATAATTCCTGTCTAAATGAAAAAAAACCTAGAAATTTAATTCTTTAGCGTGCAAATATTTCTTGTGATTCTTATGCCATCCTCCCTCTCCCTGAGTGAGATTAATTGTGTGACAGATGATATGAGATGGCCTTATGAAATTTCAGTCTGGAGAAATTTTTAGTGCTAATGGACATTATAAATAATACGTGCTGTTCGTCAACTGCATTCTTCAGTAATCTAATTTTACCAAGCTAATGAGACCTGAGTTAGGAAATGTTCTGAGGTTCCCATGCCCCGGGTCACAGAACGCAGAGGACCTTGCTGAGCAGATGTGAGCAGCCCCAGGAGGACAGCAGCTGGGGTAGCTGGTGACTCCCCAGAGCACTGGTTATGCAGGAGCCTGCACACTTGACCTTTCTGCTGGAGGTAAAGAGTCTTCCTGTGGGTTAGCAACAAAGCAAGAGGTGGGAGGAGGGTAGAAGGTACAATCCAGCTTCCAATCCTCTGTCTCCACACTGTTGCATTTTAAATTGTGTGGAAGATTCTCTCCACTTGCTTCCCAGGCAGAAATGCCTGGAAATGCTGCCTCTGCAGAACCTCACATACATGTAACATCCATGTGGGCTGGAGAAAGCCCAGGGGCTGGGACTGCTGGTGTGAGCACTCGAGCACCTCTTTTCTCAACTTCTCCAAAACTTTGTAGCTTGGACTAAATTTACAAATCTTGATACACTATCACAGGAGACTGTTACAAGCTTCATGTGCTTCAAATTTTATTTCATATTAGTTTTGGAGGAGCTGCATGTAAATAAGCATTTCTAACTTGCTCTAACTATGGGACACTCTATAACTTCCTATACTTCAGAGGTTATGAGCTATGTGTGTTGGGCTGGGACATAATTACCTACAACCTCCAGATGAATCTTGTAAGAGAAGCTGAATTTAGGGCTTGATTTTAATATTTCTGTCCATCTCCAAAGTTCAGTATGTAATTTCTCCCCATAGCTACTCATAAATTTTATATTACTTTATTCCTTGATTCCAATTAGGCTGTGTAACAAGCCTGATTTTTTTTTTTTTTTTTTTGAAAGTCAATGTACAACTAACCTGAGTGCTTGCTCTTTCCTGGAGTCACCTACACATGTACATACAAACAAACACATGGGTCTCCCTTTCTGTGTTGATTTTGCCCTCTGTCCAAAGGGGCTATTGATTAAATGAAAAATACTTTTTTTAGTTCCTTTTCATTTAGATATACAACCTTGCCAGTAAAACACGGTCTCTTTAGGAAGTCTCTTGGATTTATTTAGGATCTTTCAAATGTACCAAGAATGAGGATACACACACTTTATTTTGGTACTAGGAACCAAACTCTGGAACTTGCACTTGCTAGGCAGGCACTGGCTGTGCCACTGAGCTATATCCCAGGCTCTTCACTTTGCAACAGGTGCACTCAGATCTTGTAGTAAACATGTTTTCCCTCTCTTATGCTTATCTCAAATTTTCTTTCTGTTTTGCACCATCCCCTTGCATCCTGTCAAACATTCTTCCAATCCTTTTTTTTCACTTTTAATAAGAAATAACAATGTGGCAGTTCGAAACATGTTAATAGTACATTCCCAATAATTGATACAATGCATATTGTTGTCCTTGTAGTAATTATGAAGAACACAGGGTGTAGATGTGATAATTTTTCTAATCATTATTGGTACAAAAAATTCTTCTCATTGAACTAAGAGAAAGTAGTTGTATACATAGTCCAATGTTTCATAATCACAGTGGGTTATTGGCAAACTGGGAATGTTGGAAGCTCTTGATTTAAGCCTTTTACTGCTTAGCATACTAATCTGGATTTACGTTTTATGCCTCGTGGTTAAACTTTTCTGCTGGGTGGTTAAGGGCAACTTAAAGCAAGATCCATATGACAAATCATGTCACTTTTGTATCTCCCAAGGATTCTTCCACTCCTGAGGCATGTATATCTTTCACATATTTTCAGCCTGTTAGCAGGTTCCTCTTCACAGCCCCTTAGACAACATATACATTACTCCATGCTCTTTTCATCTTTCCACATAAATCACATTCTTGCTTCCCTAATCATTTTACTACTGTTCTGTGCTATTTGGGTTTTGTGCCCTAAAGTGACAAAAACAGAGGGCAACACCATCACCTGTACTTCTTAACACAGAGCGTTAGGTATGCAGACTAACTCAGAATTCCTTTTATTTGTGGGACTGTTTCACTATTACATCCATTTATTCCTTGAGACCTAACATGCTAAGGGACTTGAAATGGTTCTCTTTGTTAGTTTTGAGCAACAGTGATAGGAATTGTGTTTCTTTTTTAAAGATAACGGCAGCATAATTTCATAAGCCCACCTAATATTTCCAAATATTTATGGTGCCCATGGAATTTTTCATATTTTTTCAAGAATTTTCAATTAAGAATGAAAGCATAGGGCTAGCCAAAGAACTCAGTGGATTAAAGTGCCTGAAAGTAGGCACAGTGGCCAGAGGTTTGATCCTGAGCCTGCTGAGCCAGATCCTCCCCAGGGACACAATGAGACAATTGAGACTGGGAGTGGTGACATGCACCTGGAATCCCAGCTCTTGGGAGACTGCAAACAAGTAGATCATTATGAATTTGATCTAGTAGTGAAGCCCTGAACACCCTGTAGACCCTTCCCTAAAATACAAAAAAAAAAAAAAAAAAAAAGGAGGATATATAGAACTCTTTAGCCCTTAATAGAAAAGAATTTAGAAGAAGAAATCAGGAGTTCATGAAGAAAATACTTCTTTCAAATTCATCACATATAAGCTCAGCATCTAAATTAGTTTCTTTTACAAATGCTTGCTAAATTTCAGAAAGAAACCTAAGTGAAACCTGAGCACTTATAAAGTTCCTTGGAGGCTTATTCTTACATAAGTGTGTCAAGTTGCTGCTTTTAAATTGGTGTCCTTCAGTGGTAATCCTCCAGTTTCCTGAGTGGGTAAGGTATTTGGATCTGGCTTGCCTTGAAACACTCTTTATGCTAAAATGGATGTGGATGCTAATCCATGGATCATTAACACCTCATATAGGATAACTTAGAAATCTGGGGTGTGCCCCTGTTTGCCCTGCCAATACTTATAGTATTTCTTAGAAGTTCAGAAATTTTGTTTTCTAAGGGCTTGGCTTGAAATGGTTTCCACAAAGGCATTTCCCACTGTCACTCCCAGTAATCGCTATTTTGAAATTTGGTTTTCTATAAATTTTTCTGCTTTAAACTCATTGATTAAGAGGAATATGGACCAGCTAGAAAGTGTGAAGAAGACTGGAGACTTTTTTGATTGTTCAATGGATGTTGTAGGCAAAATCATTATATCCATCTTTTTGTCACTATTGTTAGCTTCAATCTTCATTTTCATTTCCAAAAATTACATTATTGAAGTATTTGGAAACTCCAAATATGAACCATTTTTTTAAAACCTTAACACAGAATCCTTCATTTTGTCCAAAACAGAACTGTAAAAACATCTCCAATAATACACAAGCCTAAGCCAGGCATGGTGGCACACGCCTGTAATCCCAGCACTTGGGAGGCTGAGGCGGGAGAATCGGTGAGAGTTCGAGACCAGCCTGGGCTACAAAACTGAACTCAAGGCCAGCCTGAACTATACAGCAAGACCCTCTCTCAAAAAGACAAAAAAAAAAAAAAAATACACAAGCCTATATGTACAATATAGAGTATCTCTAATAGTTTTGCTTTATATGGTGGCACACTGATAAATGCAAGAAAAAGTACTCTTGATGGGCCACAGAGGTGAGTGACTTGATAATGACCTGCTTGCAAGACATCAACCTCCAACTGTCAGGTAAATGTCAATTTTAGTCAGAAAAGTAGTATTAGAAGAATTTCTATGAAGCTGAGCTCTGTGTACTTCATTCTGTACTCCTGGTCATTTCATCCATAGTCAGACTTCTCAGTCATGGCTCTTTGCCTTTGGAGTGGAACTAAAAGGTATGGAGGATGCCTATCCAAGACTCTTCTATTCTATTGTACTATAATGTGGGGTGGGGATATAGCTCAGCAGCAAAAGTGCCTGCATGGCAAGCTCAAAGTCCTGAGTTCGATCACTGGCACTGCCAAGAAAAACAAAAACTAAAAAAAGGAAAAAATATTAAAATACGAGAAATTCTCTTTCACATCCTTTATTCAGCATTTGACTCTACATTCATCATTTTATTTGATTAACCATGCTTTCAATTGAAATATTATATACAGGAAACAAATCAATTAAATGTTAAGTTAAAAATGCATTTTGAACTCATTCACCCATGTATACTAGTTTATAAATTTTGTTTACTTGCATTCAAATAAATGCCCAAGTTTGTCCAGTGAATGTAGGTAAATGTAAGGTTCTAGGTATCTTGTACACTATGCGTCAGCTACCCAAAAATTACTAGGAAAATAACCTATTTTTAAATTGTCAAAGTACAGAAAATCAAGTCCGTTAGATAAAAGGTTATTCTGGAAATTGACAGCAAGAGCGACACTTGCCTTTTGTCATATAGATCATTTTATAGAACCAAACAACATGGTGCTGAACAGCAAGAGCAGCTGCCCCACCTTCTGCTTTAGCCAGGTGGTCATCCAGGGCACTGACACACCTCAGCAAGGCCTCTGGAAACCAGCACTTCCTAACCACTCTACTTTCTGCCACTTGTCTCTTCGATAAATGCAAGATTTGTCACTTCTACTTCAATCATACTTTCACAGAAATCTCTTCTGTCCAGGGAAAATCTGAGCAGAAAATAAGCTTTTCTGATCTTCATTCCTTCATGCGTTTCTTTTCCCTATCACATGTTAATATTGAACATGTAAGATGCTTTCCAGAGCTGGGGAGATAGCGCAGCAGTCTAAATATCTCCCTGGCAAGCACCCCGGGTACTGCATGACACACCAGTCCTAGAAAGCCCGGGCACGGTATTCCGGACTGAAGCTGCACGAGGTGGCTGGCACATGCCTGTGATCCCAGTTTTGGGAAGGCTGAAACAGGAGAATCACTAAGAATCCAATAGCTCGAGCTGTTCGAACTGTGTGGCAAGACCCTGAATCAAAAAAAAAAAAAAAAAAAAAAAAAAAAAAAAAAAAAAGAAAAAAAGAAAGAAAGAAAGAGAGAGAAAGAAAGAAAGAAGAAAGAAAGAGAGAGAGAAAGAAAGAAAGAAAGAAAGAAAGAAAGAAAGAAAGAAAGAAAGAAAGAAAGAAAGAGAAGGACGGGGGAGATAGTTCAGCGACTTAAGTGCCTTCCTGGAAACACAAGGCCCACGGTTTCATGCTCAGGCCATGTGGATCCCAAAACCTCCGGATGAGCCTCGCTGTCCACCAAAACTGGGCACATGCCTGTAATCCCAGTGCTGGGGAAGTTGACAAAGGAGGATTATTATGCCCCCCAACTGTGGAGCCAGGCCTGCACGAAATAACTAACTAAATATTAAAAAAAAAAAAAAATCGAGTGAGTAATTGAAATGACACCATTGAATTTAGGGAAATTTGCGCGTGTCGTAGTCACCATTTTGTCCCAGTGAAGGGATCAAACGCCCAACATCTTCAGGTTAAAGGAGCAGAAATCTAATTTAACTCAGGTTTGCAGGATTCAGTCCTTAATCAACAGAATTTGTGGCAGGAAAAAAATGTGATGAGAAGGCATGGCAAAAGACTCCAAGACAGAAGAGAGGAGTCAAGATGAGCATGGGTTCTTCAAAGGCCTGGACTCCAGGATCTGCCACACCCAGCCAGGCCCCACAGCCTGAGCATATTTAATAGCTATGCACTCAACAAGCCCTTAATCCGTTGATGAGAACAGCACCCCTGTGATCCAAACAATTTGCAAAAGCCTTACATCTAAAAGTTTGAGACTTCGGGGATAGTCTAAGGCTAATCCATAAGAAAATATAATAGGAAATTTCCATTTCCACTTTAATATTGCATTACACATGGAAACACAGAAACACAATCTTTCTCTCTTTCTCTCTGTCTCTGTCTCTCTCTCTCGTACACATACAAATACACATACCTCACAAACAAATTATGTTCTTCTAAGTAAATTTTAATAGGAGGAAACATACAGGTCACTCATAAATATTATCTCTTTTAATTTATATTTTAACCTGGTATGACAGCATATATCTGTAATCCCAGCACTTGGGAGGCTGAGGTAGGAGGATCAGTGTGAGTTCAAGAGCAGCCTGGGCTAAAAAAGTGAGCTCAAGGCCAGCCTGAACTCCATAGCAAGACCCTGTTTCCAACAGAAAGACAAAAATAATGTATTCTAACATTTTTTACATTATCTGTGATATAAAAATATATTCTTTTACCTTTCAGGATATAGCCAGAAAAAAAAAAAATGTTGCAGTTGCATACTTAAAACAAGAGAATTTAAGTCAAGTAAGTCATTGTACCAAGATTTTCAAGAGACTGCAAAAGTAACCAGGATAGAGTGAGACAACCCAGAGTTTAGTAACAGTAGAAAACACACAGCATCCCTTTAAAATGAGCAATTAAGAGAGGTACTGGAGCCCAAGGCCATTTTCCTGTGAAAGAATTTGAAGGGGAGGCTCCTGCAGAAAAGAGTTGAGTCCCAGCAGCAGTGGTGCCCCTAGCAACATTTCTGCTAAGAGGCAGGGGCGGTGAGATCATACTACCTGTCTGCAACCTCACCTCCTGCTTTCCTGTCCCTAATCAGAGCTTCCTTGCAGTGAAATCCAACAGAAAGTTCTGGAACCTAGGAAACCCATGCTGTAGGCCTCCTCCTGGTCTCACATGGGCAAGCATGAGCAATGACAGAGGCCAACCAAGCCCAACAACTTAAAAGGACTAACAGCGTAGAACTTATTTCAGACACATTTTCAAATAGGTGTGCTGATTAAGCTTTTCTTTCACGAAGGTTCTGAAATTTGCTGAAAATTTCACCAATGAGTATTTTAATTGTGAAAGAATGATTGAGATATAGGAAAAGCTCTATAGTGAATTTTCTGGCCCATGGTTGTATTAGATATTTGAACTTAATCATATAGATGAAGAGGAAGCTTCATTCAAAGTGTGAGGCTAGTGACAGCCATGAATAGGGGTTGTTTTATAAAATTTCTGAAAGATTAATGGAAAAATTGGTGTTAAGAAAGAAAAGTCCTATGTTTATGCTCATCCCACTCTTCAAAAATCTGAATATTAAGAAACAAATGCACTTGTTATTTGTGTTTTGTGTAATATAAATAAGTAATGGATAGAAAATTATTACATTATCTGAGCATTTTAGAAGAAGTGAGAGTACTCTATGACCTCCTAAAGAGAAATGACAGAGAGAAAGGAAAGAGACACAAATAGAGAAAAATATCTACATTTGAAAACACAGAAGTTTGGTGCTTATCTTCCAAGCTATTTGCTGCTGCTGACTGGACATCTTTGTGACAAAGACCAGATGGAAAAATCAGTAGACAGTCACAAGCTAAGGGTGATTTCATTGCCATTTACTTGTAATTATCGAGAAAAATCTGAAACCCTGAGATGCTTTCATAATAACATCTGTATTACCAAAATACAACAGAAGTAGACTTTTGCTAAAAGTTTACATTCTAATCCCCCTTAAAAACTAATTAGTTTAATATGATAAACACATAAAGTGCCTGTCTAATTTTGAAATTGGAATTTCAGTTTCCAGGAATACATGCTGCTGTTTGCCATTTTTTTTCTTTCTTACTTGTTATCTACAGAAATAATATAAAAAAACACAGCTTTTTGGATTAACTCAACAACCAATAATGAAGAAGACAGAGTGAGTTATTCTCATTCTTATGTAAATAAACAGCTTATTTTGTGTTCTCTAATAGCTGCACATAACAATAAATAAAATGCTTTTAACAGACTTAAAACAAAAAGTCTATTTAGCCAATGGATCTTGTGCTGACCGCACAGCCTGTCCTGGGCTGCATCGTGATGTGTTTCCATTGTTATTTGGTGGTAAACAAAACAAAAAGATCTGTCATGGAAACATAAATAAGGAAGACTGGTTACATTCTAAACCTCAGTACTTTAAAGCAAACAGCTGGAAGCTGCTCCCCTAGCTAAACGTAGTAGCCTATTGTCCCAGAGAGCAAAGATTAATAGCTAAAAATTGTGACCTTTGACTTTTGACATAATTCTTAGGAAGAAAATGTAATTTGAAAGTCTGCTGAGTTCTTAAATTATTTCTAAAAAGCAAAATAATGACCACTCATCTGCACAAAATGAATATAGACACCCAATTTAGAGATGGGTTTTCTGTACAGTTTGGCATATACGCAATGAATGTACAGTTCCTGGATGTTACACCCTTTGCATTAATCATGTAAGGCCCCAGTTGGCTAATGCTGTAAATGAATCAAATTATTTACAAGTATGATATCCAGAGAAAATAAACCTTATATAGTAATTCATTTCCTCTATATTTTAATAGAACATATTTCGATGTCATTTTGTATAATCATTACATTGTGACACTGTACTTGAGTCTTTTTGAGAGGTAGAGGATTACAACTCCTGCTTCACATTAGCTTCCCAAAAATAAAGACAAAAGTTGTTACTATTACTACGTAATAGTATGTATCTATTTATGTATCTATTTTATGTATCTGGTACAGGTTTTCACTTTGCAGCTCAGATTTCTACTGATCCTCTTGTTTTCAGCCTCCCCAGAGATGGGATTACAGGTGTGTGCCACCAAGCACTGTCTCCCTGGCCAGCTCAGTTCCCCTGGGGGCAGTACCAGCACAGAATGTGGTGCCAAGGATGGAACCATGCTCCTTGTGCTTGCCTAAGCAGATGCTTAGTTGTCTGAGCTGTCTCTCCAGCCCTGATATTGTTAGTTTGAAAAAGAAAAGTTAGGTACTGTCTTAGTTACTCTTGTTTCATTGCTGGGACAAATAACTGACACAGTTCCTGGAGGTTTCAGTCCATATTTGGCCGCCTCCAAGGCAGATTGGCACATGGCAGAGAGTAACCAATTCATGGTGGCAAGACAGCAATGAAATGGTAACAGAGGCAACCAACCAACCAGGGCAGTAGAGAGCAACAGAGAGTCTGTCTCTGTCTTTCTTTATATTACATTCAAACTCTCTGTCTCAGCCTCTGAGCTTTAGGCCACACTCATAATGCCAGCAGTACTCAGACCCATAATCTCATCTGTACTAAAATTTATAATTCCAATGGATCATGACTCAAGTCTGAATCACCCCATGATTGCATGAGGCTTTGGGAGTACAACTAGACATAAACGATAACATGCATGCAAATATAGTCTCACCACCTTAGTTTGCAATATTGAGATTTCAACCCTTAAGTGCTGCTCTGCCTTAGAATGTCACAAGTCTTGTCCATTCTTTGGTTATACGAATAGATCCATACCTTTAAATTAAAAGGAACTTAAGGGAGAGTTTTTGCTAGCTGGTTTCTCACACAAGTTTTAAGATAACTTCAACAACTCTAAAGGAAAAATAGCCAAATGCTTTATTGTTAATTGTTAGTATATATCATTAAATACTTATTTTAAATGATAAGCTACTAGAAACCTGAGCATTTGCATATCTCTTTTAGGCCTTCAGATCAAGATGAGGTATTAACTAAATGGGTCCATTCCTGTCCCTCTTGAGGTCTGGATTTAACAACAAAATAGACACACACACACACACACACACACACACACAGACACACGTATATTAACAAAATGAAGACTTTTTTAATGATTGTGTGATTATTTACATAATAAGTATTTCATTTAAGTTTTAGAACACTAAAATTTGACACACGTGTCTGTCAAAGAACAGAATGAAATTTGATGCAAAGAAGCTACTCTGGGGAGCTGAAAGCCACGCTTCCCATCAGATGGCACTGTCTTTAGAGAACGAATGGCCTAGGAGACAAGGAAAGCTCACAGAAAAAGCAACATGATGGCTCGTGTCCCTAGCCAGGGCTGTCCAAGTCATGTGCGCCTCTCCTAGATGCCCAGTTGTCCCTCACTCATCACTCCTCTCTGTAGGCGGGGGCAGAAGCTTCTCCACCAATAAAATAAATGAAGTATATGGGAAGAAAAACTAAAAAGACTAAGGTGTATGCTGAACCTCTGAATAATCTGATCATTCTGACATTTTCCATTCTGTTGTAGCACCTCGCATGAGAAATCCACACTGAAGCATGCCCAGTTGGTTGCCTTATTCCCAAACATAAATCATGTCTGTTCATGAAACACAAGCGGAGCAAAAGAAATCCATGCCTGACAACCAAGTCTGCAGTGGTAAGTATTAAGAAACAAATAAGTATAATCAGATCTATGAATAAATAAATAAGTAAATAAATAAGTGAAATAGCAAGCATGAAAAAGAAAGTCATAGAAAATAGAAGAGCTCCTTGCAGAAGAAAAACATATGTAATTTGGTAAGTAAATACAAAGGAACAGGCCTCAAAAGCCCTCAGTTGTGCAAACAGACATTAGGACTATTATGTCCATTAAATAAAACACCATGTTTTATAAAAGTGAAACTAACCATAGAAGAAAATAAATCTATTCCAACACTGCATGTTTAATATGAGTGTTATAATGAAGAAATGGAGGAGGAGAAGAGCAAAAGAAAAGAAAGGAAAAAAGAAGTCTGTCCAAAAAGACAGAGGGACAAACACAAAGTATAGGAAAAAAGACACCAATCACAGAAGACTACCATCTTACCCAGAGGACTTCCAATAAAAGAGAGTCAAGAGGAGAATGTTAGAAGACATGATCTAGGAAAGAGAAGAGTGATAGGTAAGGACCTCACTGACTTAAGTCTTTAGGCTTAAAACAAGCAAGTGACCAACCAATAAATGATGATTTTCTATTCTATAAACTATCTTTGTTAAAACTGAAGAACTTGGGGGCCAGTGAGATAGCTCAGCGAAGTCAAACCCTGAGACCATGGTTGATCCCCAGCACCACATGCCCTGCCAGCTCTGCCCCCACAGGGAGGACTGAGCTGGCCAGAGTTCTGGAGTGTGGCACATGCCTATAATCCCAGCTGAGAAGGCTGAAGGTAGGAGGACCACCGTGAGCCAGAGCTGCATAGTGAGACTCTGTAAAAACCAAATACATTAGGAAAAAAAAAAAAAAGAACTGAAAGTGTAAAGATACCATAACCTTCTAAAATAAAACCATTTGTTATAAACAAATTGAACTAAGACTGCATCAGAATACCCTTGAGAGCTGCCAAGTTGTAGAGTAAAGCACTTAAAAAAATTATATATCTTTTAGAGCTAATGTCATACCAAAATACTACTCAAAAGTGAAACCCAAGTAAGCATTTTCAAACATACACATTCTCAAAAATTTACTTTTAATAAAGCAATTTAAAACTCACACACAGACACACACACACACGAATAGGTATCCACAAAAAATTAACACCTGCAAAATGGAAAAACTGGATTAAGGAAATGTGAGGAGAGTAGCCCCACAAGTCAATATGGGCTGATGGCTGTACAAGAAGAGAATGAATGACTGGGTGTAAACTGGGGCAAAGATGTGCAGGGACTCAGGAGAGAGACTTCCTCTGGGGGACAGAAAGACCTACATGTAAGACGGAGGGTGTAAAGGGATGAACAACTTGAGAAAGGATTAGATACACAGAGATCAGTGTTCAAAGTTTCAAAACTAAAATTGCACAAAATTGTGTACAAAAATATAAGAACCAATAAAATACAAATACAGAATATAAGCATCTAGTTAATATTAACATCATAAATATTTTTGCTTAAATATCTCCAACATCAGGACACAAGTTTTAGAGAATGAAATGTAATCCTAGGTGCTCTGACAGTGAGCAATAACTTAATGGTCATAATAATACAAACAAGGGCTGGTGGTATGCCTCAGTGCATTAAGTGCTTACTTAGGGAGGTGCAGAGGCTAGGGATTGGTTCCTGGCCCAACTGCCTCGCTGCCCTGCTCTCAAGCACACTGAGCCAGTGATGAAGTCTGGGTGTGGTAGTGCACACCTGTAATCCCAGTACTTCGGAGGTACAAGCAGAAGGATCACTATGAGTCAGTAGTGAGACCCTATACCCCCCAAAAAATAAATAATAATAATAATACAAACAATGTAAACAGGCTTCTGACTTTAAAAATCAACCATGGAAAAAACATATATAAAAGTTCCCTTTGCATAAAGAAGAGAATATATTAACTATTCAAATAAGTTCAGGTAGAACGACCAAGAACATGAAAGCAGAAGGAAAGCAGAGTGGAAAACATTGAAATTGAGTGGCCCTGAAGTGTGAGTGCATTCTACTCAAAAGTTTTAAAGGTAAAAGATGGAAGAACATTATAATAAAAGAGCTAAACTTTCAGAGTAAATTTGCAATAGAACCAGATTCGCTGTCAAATTTAACTGTTACTTTGCCTGAAAAACATTCTCTCCACATCCATATAAGTATACTTCATTAAAATTCGTAACTATCCTGGCCTGCTCTGCCGGCTCCACCCTTGGAGTGCACTGAGACTGCAATTGACACTTGGTGTAGTGGGGCGGGCCTGGAATTCTAGCTCTTGGAATGCTGTAAACAGTCAGATCACTATGAGTTCAGTCTAGTAGTGATACCTTGAACACCCTGAAGACCATTCCTTAAAACATGTACACACACACACACACACACACACACACACACACACACACACACAATAATATTAATTATTATTGTCATGTTTGGAAGGATAGAAAAGGTATAAAATGTTACATAAATTTCCTGCGCAACACAACATACATTGTAGCCACGGCCACTATCCCTATGTGATGAAGCATTTCCTAGGTATCAGGCTTAAATCTCTATAGCATTTACTTCCTACACAGCAATAAGAAGTATTAATAATAAATAGCTCATCTCTCAGCTCCTTATCAAGAAATTGGACAAGTAAAATCTACAAAACAATGGGAGTCTGTGTCTGTCTATCTATCATCTATCTATCTATCTATCTATCTATCTATCTATCTGTCTGTCTATCTATCTATCATCTATCTATCTATCTATCTATCATCTATCATCTATCATCTATCTATCTGTTATCCTCTACCATGTATCTGAAGCAAAAAAACATTTGTTTTGCATATAAATATCATTCAGCGTAACTATTGATCAAACTTAAGTATCATCTGTAATGTTTCCCCTCCTGAAGCACCTTGCATCTACTTTTCTTCTACTTTTATTAATATGTGAAGATATAACATGATCTCAGCCCTGTCATGAATTTCAGATTCATATCATATTATCTAATCTGTGTATTTAGTACTATAAATACATAGTTCATATGAAACCTTTCTATAATCTATCATTCTTTTCTCAAAAATCCACAGTTGATCAGAATAGAGAGCATAATTATATTTGCAACCAAGCATCAATTCAATTAGGTGAATGATGTCTGAAAAGAAATAATGTCTCTCTAACAAACACCTCAAAGGATGTGTGAAACAGATGGGGCCGAGAACTCGCACAACCTGAGTGTCTCCTCAAGATTTACAATAGCGTAGTTCCCCTTTTTAGCAAATTAAACCTTATGTCAAGGCTTAAAATTAAATCTAAACCCCCTTCTCCTCTCTCATCTGAAGGAACAAATTGGCCCACATGCCAGCTGTGAGAGCCCTGATGGGAAACAGTGAGCCAAGAGCTCCCCAACCTGGAAGGCGTCGCACAGGCAAGTCAACTGGGATAAGCAGTCAGTTCTACTTAAGATTTTACAGAAAAAGACTGGTAAAATGCAGAGGATTTAAATGTAAGAAGTTTTTTTTTTTTTTTTTTTTAATACCACACAAAACTGACTAAGAGCCAAAATTTTACATTTCTTTGCTGTGTAAGCACTTTATAGGGAATGTGCTTTTTATTCCACTTTTACATGTTTGTTGTAAGTCTGTTTTGCAAAGATTGCTCCAAGCCTAGGTAATAAAAATAAAGAATGCACACAAATGGCCTTGATTAACACGCAGAGAAATATATGCTTCTATACATATGAAATGCATAATACCCTTTCCTAGATATTTTGAGATAGAAAAATAAGTGTACATTGCTACAGCTTTCACAAATTCATTGTAACAGCACATCTTGCTGTGCAACTATTCTAAAAGTCTTAGAGCAGAAAGTTCTTAATTTTGTACCCTTACTTTGCCAGGAAAATATTCTACGTCTGCTCCTTATATGTTGCTTGGCTTTAGTATCTACATAAAGAACCGACAGGAATTGCTTTTCCATTAGAATCTGAGAAGGTATCACGCATATAGGAAATTTCTAAACATATCATTAGATTATCTTCTTAAAACAAGATGTGCATACTGGTCACTATGCAAACAGCTTATCTGATTTGAGAGGACATTTTGATTTCCAAATCAGTGTTGTGCTTCCTAATGTCAAAGGAACAAAATCTGATTTAAAAAAAATTTGACCAGGGAAGGATGCAGCAAAGTTCTGATGAGCCACCTCTTCTTCAGAGAGTTGTATTTTCGGGATGCATTTCCACATGTGAGTACGTGTTTCTTCACTGTTAATGTCGTGGGAACAGATATGCAAAATTTTCAAGGAAAACCTGAAGTACAAAAAAATTAAACAGTTCAAGTTACTGTATGCATATAAACTTGATGAGATGAGATATTGTAGAAATCCGGGATCATGGCATGCACATATGTTGTCACTGTAAATTTTATTTATTACATGCTTCAGAGAAGAACTACCTTTTCTTAGTAAGTATTTGAGCTCAGCAGAGAGACATTTCAACAGCATGAGAGACAACTTTTTTTTTAACATCAACAAAATGAATGGGCAGTGAATGAAATCATAACAGGCAAATTCTGATTTGTTAGTTTGCTTTTGGGTAGAATATCTTTAATATTGTGAGGAAATAATTTAATTCACTTAGCTGTACATTAGCATTATCAGATACATTTTGAGAAACTAGTATATAAAAGAAGGAATTTAGGAAACAAGAAAAGTAAGACTTTCACCATCTTACTAAAATTTATTTCTGTGTAGTTTCTCTCTGAGATTATTTTAGTTCTAATTTAAAATTAAATCCCAGGTTTTGTTTATGGCAGGTCCATAACTTGCAGAATTTTATATAAAGTTTGAAAGCTATCAACTTATGTTGAAATTTGATTTGGAGTTGTGTGGATTGGCACAAATAATCATCAATCCTTTTGTTTTATAGTATTCACTGAATTAAAATTCATGTTCACAAGTTCATAGATAGAAAGAAACACCCAATTCATTTTATGAAAAAAATCATAAATGAAATATTAATGTATTTGAAGAAAATGAAACATGATGGATCTCAAAATCCAGTTCTGTGTATATACATGTGTCTGGTTTGTGTGCAGCTACACACATATAACTTTCCTCTTTAGGACCAATAAAATGATGGTATGTGTGTTGTTGTCCAATTCTGGAATCAACAACAAAGACATCACCCTTAGGGATTGATGCATCAGTTTCTGAATTGTCCTTGAAAATTTTACCCAGCAATTTCTTCCAGTCGTGAAAGAGAACTTTGTGATTGCAAATGGCAGGAATTCTGTGAACAATTATTTTCCATTGCTCCATCATTCTGTAACCATAAAGCCAATTAAAGAAAAAATATTGAATCAGCTCTTTTACATCATAAGCACAAGTGCCTTGGAGAATCCATTTCAATACTGGCCATAAGTTGAAGTGCGAACAAAATATTATTTGCCCCAGTTTCCTATTTATGTTCAGATTGGCATTATTATAAGAATTTCCTCTTCCTTCTCTCTTTGCCCCAGGGGGGAAAAAAAAAAAAAAAAACAACTAAACAATCAAACAGTATAGTGTAAAAGTCTTAACATTCCACTCAATTAGACAGTAAAATATAAAAGATGGGGCCAAACGGTGTTAACATTGATGATCATCAAGAGAGACTCTAGAAAACATGAAGTGAAGAATGAGACATAGTAGTTTCTGTTCATTTTCATTTGGCTGTTTCTTCAAGACATACAATTTTTATGCCTCACCAATACAATGAACTGGCAGAGTTGTTATTGGTTCAATAAATCTTAATTTTGGAATAGGTCCTCACTTCATGTCTGAGTCATTCAGTGAATTTTGATTCCATCACTTTTGGATTTCTGCGAACCAGACATGGGTCTGAGAACTCTTCTTATTGCCAAAGTCTAGACTGCATCTGCCTGCTTTCATTGGTCAGGAAGAGAATATAGATTCAGCCTTTATAGACCTGGAAATAATTCCTCTGAGAATGGAAATCTTATTTAAATTTCATTTATTGTGTGAATTTGAGGAAAATCACAAAAATACTTTCCACTATAAGACCTCAGATGCTAAAATAGATGCTAAAGATTAGTGCTACATTTCTGAAGTCTTTCAATATCAGTGAACTGTACTTTTCAGATGAATTTTTCCCCTAAGATTGTGTGATTTTAGAAGAAACTTCATTCTTATTTTAAAAGATTTTTAAAAATTGAATTTTTTTCTTTGTGTCTATCAATGAAGTTGTAATTGCCAACAAAAGCCTAAATAGAAGTACAGAATCGCCGACCCTGAGCCTGCTTGCAGGTGCTTTAATATGCTAAGCTATTTGCCTGGCCCTTTCTCCAATAGTTTTCAATGTACAAAATATCCTGATGACATGTAGTATTCGTAGTATTGTTTTGTCAATTATTACAGTAAGTTATAAATATTCCTTTTCAAAATAAAGGCAACATATTCCCAATTTACAGGTGAGAAAGCAACTGATTAGTTTCATGCATTTACCAAAACAATAGATTTTTAAGTACAATCAGAGCAACCAACTTTCTTTCAAATTTATTTTTTATTTTTATTAATTTCAATGAGAAAAAAGATAAAAAAGCAAGCAAACAGTTTCAAAACAGGTTAGTAGGACAAGTACAATAATTTATACATTACATATTGTTGTCTTTGTAGTAGTTATTCAGAGAACAAGATGCTGACATGATATCATGTCTGAATATTATTATTAGTAGTATTAGTATTAGTATTAGTATTAGTATTAGTATTTTTTTTTTAGGGAAGAGTCTAGAGGGTGTTCAGGTCTCACTACTAGATTGAACTTGTAGTGATCCACTTGTTTACAGCTTCCCAAGAGCTGGGACTACAGGCATGCACCACCACGCCCAGTCTCACTTGCCTTCTCAGAGAACCCTGGGGATGGGGCCACAGATAGGCCCAGAGATTGAACCCTGGGGCCCTGCACCTGCTTGCAGGCCCTTTAATCCACTGAGCTATTTGGCCCACAATTGTCTAAACTATATTAGTACAAACATTCTTCTCCATAAACTAATATAAATTAGCTGTATATCTACAGGATTTTTTTTTTCAGAGCAATAAAATTTTCCATGAGTCAAAAAGGAAGAGCTTTCAAATTTTTCTGGTTATCTATTTCTCCTTTCATTAGCACTCCATTGCTTTTGCTTTTTTTTTTTTTTTTTTTCCTGTCTTCCTACTCTTACCCATTGGAAGTTATAAAAATTTTGCTAAGGGAAAATCACTTTGGACAATACAAGGAAGATAAGTCCTACTGCCACCCTTTTGCCATTGTATTTATGCATCCCCCACTTTGTTACAAGCTTTCTGAAATGTCAAATTAAAACAATTGCTACTTGAAGAGACAGTTTTAGTGCTGACTTGAGTAAATGGTCAAAGAGGTGAGTCCATTTCTGCAAATGGAACATATTCTACTTCAAGTAAATTTTGCCCGAATGCTAGTGGCTGTTCAGCATCAAGGCTTCCAGCAGGCCAGTGGATTATGGCTTAGCTAATCTCTACCTTGTGGTCCCAATTAATATCTGCAGAAAGCTGCTTAGCTTTCCAATGCCACCAGTAACAACTGCCTTTTTCAACTTGATAA
Organism: Myocastor coypus; assembly: GCA_004027025.1. NCBI lineage: Eukaryota > Metazoa > Chordata > Mammalia > Rodentia > Myocastoridae > Myocastor > Myocastor coypus. The sequence continues at coordinate 2,353 of PVJA010002949.1, read as the reverse complement.
CTTAAAGCCAACAAACAAGCTAAAAAGCACAGAACACTATGAAGTGTAAACAATCTTCTTGATGAACTAGAATTCAGAGAGCCAATTGTGATAACCATGTTAAAAATAAATGAAGCCATGTTGGCAGCAAAGGTGTTTAAGTATCTTTCACAATATTGAAGTTTATCATACAAACCAAGAAAGTTATGATGACTTTAAAATGAAATTATACTTATACATTGTAATTTATAATTACATTTTGGCTCCAGTTTTTACAGTGGATAGATGGGATGGGATCACTTGAGAAAATTCTGGCAAATGTGCTCCTCTTAGTGATGTAGGTAAGATGCTGGGCAATTGTCTGGAAAATTAGGGCTTCAGCAGCCCAGGTCTAGGTGGTAGTGATATAGGGGAATAAAACTCTGGACCTGAAATATACCTGAGAAGAGTTCATGTTCTCTAAAACTGAAGAATGAATTTTAGGAACAAATGGAGGTTAAGAGAAGAATACTTATTCGGGGAAAGAAAGCTTCTGTCTGAGAGGGACCTAAGGGGGGGGGGTCACTGAGCTGGCTGTTTTAAGGAAGTAGTCTCTTTTATAGAGGAAAACCATGTGGTGAGGTGGGTCAAAGGTGGGAAATATGCGAACTTTTTAAAGTGGGCATGAGGTGAGGCAAAACTATAGCCAACCAATGAGATTACAAGCATTACTGCTCAGGTAAAAATGATTAACCAGAACCTAATGGGGAAGTGAATTACACAGTAAGTGGGAACAAATATAGAACAGGAGTTATCTAGTAGTGAGCCAGTAGCCGTTCGATTAGTGACTCTTCCTGGCTTCCTTAAGATGATGATCAAACCTGGGTGCTTATCCTTAGGGAGGCAAGCCTTTGTTCAATCTTTGGTCTTTAGATCTGACCCACAGCAGGAACATTCATCTCTCTCACAGTTGCAAGGTATCTTGTCTTCCTTGGTGTCTCCTTGATGGCCTATGCCTATAATATATCTCTATGATTTAGTTGCTTACAATAGTAGATACTAAACTCAGGAGTTTAGTGAGCAGGATAGCTGCTAATCTAAGGTCCTGTGACTCTAGTAGAATTAAACTGGTGACACAGATCCAGAGCTAGAAGTTCCCTGAGCTCACCATCTCTGTCATTCCCATGACCAAATCCACCACAGGTCAGACGGAAAGATTTCTTGATACTTATGCTATGAGTCATTGTCTTGGGCCTTAAAGTAGAGAAAAAGCCATACCCAAGAAGCAAAAGAAGACAAAACAATTAAGCTAATTAGGCATTTATATTAGTCAATATTTTAAAATCATGGAGAGTGATTACTTCCTTTAATGCCCATATTTGAGGTAGATAATAAAACTATAATTTATTCAAATGTCATTAATATTCTCTTGCCACGGAGAGAGCAGCTCAGTGGCACAAGTGCCTGCTTGGCAAGTAGAAAGTCCTGAGTTCAATTTCCAGTACAAAAAAACAAAAAATCTCTTGAGAATTTTAATGGTTTTCATTACGTTTTTGTTCTATTTTCCCATAGGGAAGATGACTAAATTGATCATTGGACAAAGTCAGATCTTATACCTATGCTTTCCATCAGCTCTTTTACCTGTCACATTAAAATGTTGGTCCATGCAGTGGTGAAGCACATTGATTATTCCATTAACCTAACAGAGTGTGATGTCTCAATATATCATTTGAAATTTATTCACTGCTAGATAGGCATATGTTAGCACAATAATAATAAAATATAAAATTTAATATATTTGTAATCAAAGTTTTTTTTATGTAGTATTTTCAGGAGTCAATACTATAAGGTTTAAAAACTAAACACAGTTTTCAAAGGTGTATTTATAGGAGACATTACATTTTATTATAAATACATTTGTAGGTATAAGTAAGTTATATATAATCATTGTATGAGATATATTTATACAAAAGTCATCTGCTGTTTACCTGAAACTGAAAACTGGCTGGATGTCTTTTTTATATTTTTATTTAGTTGTTTGTTTATTTGTTGGTTTGTTTTAAACATGGTCTCACTGTGTGGTTTAACTTATGACAGTTCTCCTGTCTTAGGCTCCCAAGTTCTGGAACTACAGGTGTGCACAACCATTCCAAGCTTGTTATATTTTTTTTAAATCAGACAAAACTAAAGTGCATAAAGGAATGCATGAAGCCATTGCAAATAGAATGAGAGAAAAATACAGTGGTAGAAGGGTAGGGGTGCTTCAAAATGCATAAATGGGAAAAAGAAAAGCCATTTTGGTTTTATGATGCAGTTTCATGATGTCTAGAGAACGTCAGATCAGAAAATCAGACTGTGCCGGGAGTGGTGGCGCACGCTTGTAATTCCAGCACTC